>QZWS01000117.1:0-24852 GCA_004114245.1 Zoopage sp. CT-All
TAAGTCTTGTGGAACTTAATGTATCAGAAAAGAGACTGCTACTTTTCTACTGCTGCACCACAATATGGATAAAGAAAGATAAGACTACTTATAGAAATTTAATCATAATACATAATACTCAGTTAGAGTAATTACTCTTTACTAGTAGTCCTTCTCCATCTTAGCCCATTCTAAAAACAGAATATAAATCTTAAGCCCAACTTGTTTACCATATGTAGAATACAGTGTATTTTTATTGTACTTCTTACAAGACTACCTCAACCAACTACTATGCCAATTGGCTCTACAAAGACTGTTATCAATTTTATCTACTATCACATTACTCTCTGGCATCCCACCAGCTTGTTTATGAGCATCAAATACATGGCTGGCAAGTAAATATACCTGTTAGTATCCATACCTACTATAATATTTAAAATACTTATACTCTAGGTAACTAACAAATATACATTACATTCCACAATACTACACTGCAACTGATACCACATACAATACCTACATCAGCATTGATATCATCATCAATAGTTATATTCTCTTCTTTTTCAACCACCATCCAGGACCCCAGACGGTCCTTGAGTTTACCTGCAACAGATGAGGCGTCCATCAGCCTTGCGCTGGCGTCGTCGATGTTGCCGATCGAGATACAGCGATTTGTCATTAATCTAACACCTTCCGTTCTCCGCCGCGACATCCCAATACGGCCGCCCAGACGGCCACAATCAATGCACATACCATGGGTTTATTTCGCCCTTGGCGCTATAGCCACCATTCTCGGCGTGCCCGCGTCCCTGCCGCAGACATCCCGCGTAGATGCCTCCGCGTCGCCCTCTGACGCCAGCCTGACCTGGGTCGTCCTCACCCTCACCCAGGAGACCACGCAAACAACCCAGTCCCTATCCACGTCCACGGTCACCTCGACCGTTTCCGACTCCACGACAACGTCCATCGCAACCTCCGTCGTCACGCTCACCGCCACGCAGACCCTGACGCTGACCAGCACCAGCGTCATCACCACCGAGGTGCCGAAGCCGACCGGATCCAGCATCACGCTCAGCGCGTCGACGTCTGCGACTCAAGTCCCCAAGGAAACAGGCAACTTGACGGCGGAGTGCGACGCGTTCAAGGCCCGATGTCGCGACGTCTCCTGCGCATTCCGTAACTCGCGTGCCAATTGCGACCCAAGCGGCGTGTGGACGTGTGTTTGTGGCGCCCAGGTTGTCGGCATCGGGGGAGCAGATGGGCCGGGGATGGTGGTCGGTGCGCGTGGAGGGCTGGGCATGGTGGCGTGGCTGGGCGGTGCTGCAGTGACGTTCGTCTCGGCCTCGGTGTCTGCATGGCTCGTGCTGTAGGGTTGACGGGTTGCTGTAATTCTAAGTAAATTCCTACCTGCAAGATGTGCTTCTGTTTAGCAGGGATACTTTGAACTGCTACGAATCGTCTACTGCAATGCTCCGCGACAATCCGATGGCAATTGGCCCAAACTTGATGCTTCTTCCAAATCAATTCCCAGAACGCGCCAAACACCAGCCGCCATGAAAATCGGTAAACCGAACCAAGATACAGGCAAATCTCTTACAAGCAACGACGCATTTAGCCTGCATTCAGACGAACCCTGTTCTGATGCAGCAGGATGCAAACATGCAGAGGGCGAGCGCAAGGATCGCCCATCTCTCCGCTGCGGATGAAGTGAACTTGCTCCTCTTGCCCGAGATGGCCTTTTCAGGTTTCAATACAACCATTGAATAGATGCGGGTAAATCTGACTCTAGGAAGGATATATGTTTGCGTCGCGAGATGAGATTGAGCCATACTTGGAAGACGCCCAGTCGGGGTCATCCATCTCTTGGGCCATCGATCAAGGCAGGCTTAACCTCAGCCAATTATTTCATGAAATTCACTCTTGTTTCCACTAGCGTTGAGGCTGGAGGCGTATGTCGTCGTTGGCTTCCCAGAACGCGGCCAGGGTATGCTCCCTTTCAGCCGCCTTGCTAAGCGTCCGTAGACAATCACGCGTATAACTCATGTGCGGTCGTCTCGTCCAACGGCGCGCTCATCCATATCTATCGGAAAACCTTTCGATACTACACCGACCTCACCTGGGCATCCCCAGGCCCCGGCTTCTCCACGTGCACTATTGCACCCACTGTGAGACTTGGCGTTGGCATATGCATGG
This sequence comes from Zoopage sp. CT-All, assembly GCA_004114245.1. Lineage (NCBI taxonomy): Eukaryota > Fungi > Zoopagomycota > Zoopagomycetes > Zoopagales > Zoopagaceae > Zoopage > Zoopage sp. CT-All. Next base: position 2,173 of record QZWS01000117.1, read on the forward strand.
ACTTGAACTCGGATCTCGACGCGGAGGGCGATGAGGCCATACGGCAGTGGCTTGAGCCGCCATTTTCTACATACCATGCTCAAGCAGGGACACAGGTCGTTGCTGTGCTGATGAACTGGCTCAGGGGCGATGACGAGGAGCCAGATATTGCGGATAAGAATTCTACGAACAAGAAGCTAGGATACGAGTCCAACGAGCCAGCATGGACGAACGTCGAGTATTGGTGCAGGCGATTTGAGCCGTTGTTTGACTCCATCTTGCCAACAGGGGAGTCTGTTTGGGTTGTTGCTTGCAATCGATGTGGCGTTGAGCGAGGTAGTGTTTTGGCTCATTGGGATTTCCGGGCTGAAACCAGAGCCCACTAGATACGACGTTTTGTGGGAGCAGTGCAGTGCTCGAGTTTGTCCGATCGACAAGTGGAAGCAAGTCGGTGCGCCTGCATGGGGTGCTCGGCGCATCCGAGGAGGATGTGCTGATTCTGGATATTCCTTTAAACAAGTAACTAGTGTATAACTATAGTATGAGGCTCCACTTGCAGCCATTGGCATGAGCTTCCGCAAGAGCAAGCCACTGATCTGAGAATACGATGAGGAGTATCGGCACGACGAGCGATAACCATCCAAGACCCACCAGCGCCGCATTCGCACCACTGCTGCTCCCTCCATCCGTGCTCCCACTCTCCAACAGATCACCACACACGCAAGTCCACGTGCCGTTTCCGGTACAATCCACCTTGTACTTGCGAAACGTGCACGATTGATCACGACACTGCTTTCGGAATTCCTGGCACTGGGCGCCAATATCCCCATTTGGATCCACCTTGAACGTTGGCGTGCTTGTAACAGTGGCAGACGCTGCAGAAGACGTTCCGCTTGTTCCGCTCGTTCCGGATATAGCCGCTGTTGTCGTGGGTGTTGGAGCAGCCGATGGGGAAAGGGCGGCAGGTATCGGGGTTGGGGCGGCAGATGGAGGTGCAGCTGTTCCAGTCGCCGAAGGCGTAGCATGGGAACTCGCAACCGGAAGCTTTGAAAACACAGGTTCCTCGGACGTGAATATTGGTCCGCCGGACTGTGTGACAATTGCCCGAGAAGCGCTGCAGGGGGGAATAAGCAAGGCCAAGGCTGCAACGACGGCGACAAGCGTTCGAAGCAACGCCATGTCCCGCATTACTAAGTGCGTTTAAGTATTTTCGAGTGGACTCGGCTATTATGGAGGAAATAGGGTGTCGCAGATAAGGCAATGTCGAGCGGCTTCGCGGGATGTGAGATGGGCCGCATTTAGCTGCACTTCCCACATCCCTACCGCTCCCCGCCACCAAGAATTGTGTTTAGCCTCGCCGCAGTGTCCCGCTTGCTTCCATCGTCCTTCACATGTCGTCGTTTGGCTCGGCGCTCGCGGTTACAAACGACTCGTCCATCCCACTTACATCCCCGCGCTCGCTTCGCATCCTCTCACACCTCCTCGGATGGATATACACCGCCGCCTGGTCGCTCTCCTTCTACCCGCAGCTTGTTCTGAATTTTCGGCGCAAAAGCACCGCGGGTCTGTCGCTGGACTTTGTGTATTTGAATCTGGTTGGCTTCATGTGCTATGCCGCCTACACAGGTGGATTGCTTTGGAATCCGGTCGTGAGGGATGAGTATGCGCGGAGGCAGAGAGAGAGCTCGGGCGGTGCTGGTGGCAGCGAGGTGCCGTTGGTGCAGGTGAACGATTTCGTTTTTGCCACGCATGCGGCGCTGGTGACACTTCTCACGCTCATCCAGACCGTTATTTACAAGGTAGCCTCCCTTTTGGCTGTGCAATTTGGTGTGCTGAATTAGCGACCAGGGCTCTGCGACACGAAGCTGGCCAAAGTTTGCCGTCGCGTTTATCGCCATCGTTGCCCTCGCTTTCGCCGTTCTTGCCGGTCTGGCTGCTGGGAACCGCCTCGCATGGCTCGATGTCCTCTACTACCTCTCTTCGGTCAAGATTGTAATTTCGCTGTCAAAATACGTGCCGCAGTTGATTCTGAATTACCGACGACAGAGCACGGTTGGCTGGTCCATTATTCAAATACTGTATGTTCTGCAGTCCCGCACCAAACGCGAAATCTACGATATACCCATTTAGGTTGGATTTTACGGGCGGCGCACTGTCCATTACTCAGGAACTCCTGGACGCGTACATTGCCAAGGATTGGGCAGGGCTGGCTGGCAACTGGCCCAAGATGGTGCTTGGTGCAGTCAGCATGCTGTTCGATATCGCATTCATGTTCCAGCACTTCGTGTTGTATTCTGGGCGGGATGCTCCAGACGGCGAGGCGGCGGAAGAGAGCATTGCTAGAGGTTGGGGCGAGGAGACTCTGGTTGGCACTGCCGGGAGCGACTTGCGCAAATAGGCGGCAGGTCGACAGCGTACTGTACTTGCAAGATTGTGACGTGTTTCTTCGAGTCCATCTGGGCAGGCTCATCTCGGACCACCATGCTTGGACGCCCGCCTGAAATCATCGAGGCTATTCTCACCCATCTTTCCGCCCGCAATCTTTTCCAATTTGCGATCACCTGCAAACACGCCTGGCGCCTAGTCATGGACGAAGGCTGCGAGTCGGCCGTGCGGTTCTGGCGTCGGCAAGTTCTCGAGCTCGGTCTCGCGTACAAGGATGCAAGCCAGACTTGGCGAGACACATACCTCGCTGCAGACGCGCAGACCAATTGTCCGCATATAAATAATCTTGTGAATCCAAAGGTTCTGCAATTCGCCGCAGAGACGTTTGCCGAGATGCAAGCCGCGTCCAGCACCCGCTGCCAAAGTACCAACTGCATTGGGCATCACACATACGACCTGTGGATGTGTTTAGCGCCCGATTGCCATTTCGTAGGCACGACTGGCTTTCACACCTATTGGCACTTACTCTGCTGCAGGCTGCGGACGAAGCTCGAGCGGGGACGCGCGCAAACATTATCACAGCACGACCTCTGCCGCCAAGTTAGTCAGCGCGATTGGATATCCTGGCCGAGTGCCATCGAAATCTCACCCAGTCAATGTGTGTATACGTACTGGAGAGCTGTGGTGCTATCCCTGTCACCGATGGCTTGGTGCGCCCATATCCTCTCCCGGCGCCGAGCGATATTTCGTAAACCACGTCGTCGTGCCCATGCTCACGATGACCAGCTCAAGTACAGTAGCTGACGTTTGGCGCGAGTCTAACGAGATACGCGATCAGCGGCGCCTTGAACGTGACATCTACAACTCCAAACGCAACTACTCGCGTCCAGTCTACATCGTTTCTTCCACGTTCTTCCATGCGTGGAGCGCATTCATTTCGCTCGGCCATCCCCCGCCAGACCAGTGCAATAATTCCGCGCTCATTGTCCTTGACCAACCATCGCTATCGAGCGCGGACACACCTTCCTGGACGCTCGTACGAGGACTTATGCCAACGGTGGAATGCCAAGTAGTGACCGAGAGTGTGTGGAAAGAGGTCATCATGCCTAACTACGGATTCGATTTCGAAATACCTGAAAGTGAGCAGTGTGCCTGCCTTTGCTTTTTACTCATCGCTGTAGTAGCCGTGGTTGCCGAAAGCAATCGCAGCTTGCAGCGATACATTGAGCACATAAGAACGTACACTCCGCTCGAAGGCGACATCTCTGATTCTGGCGAGAGTGACATAAGCGAGGACAGTGTGGCTGAAAGCGACGACGAGAATAGCTCACTTGTGTAAGATATAAACATATGTATATGGCAATGCTAATATTTCACATACGGTCTGCACTCCTCGCACGCAAGATCTGACGCTTCTCGAGCACCTCCAGCGCTGACAAGTTCCCGCAGCTCTCGCTCCAGCATTAGCCCGTTGCAGTATACGCACGTGGGCGGAGATGGGAAGATGCCGAACCACCAAAGCTTGTCGCTGACATCGTACTCATCGTCGGTTCGACTAAAATTGGCCACGTCACCATGACGTTCATAGCTTTCAACAGCGCGGGCAACGGACGCTGCATCCCCCTCCAAATCCTCTTCGTTGACTTCGACCACCACATTGTCCGGCATCTCGTCAATTCCCTCCATACTAGCCAACCCAAGACTGAAGGCACCGACGCTGACGGCACTGCCGCGTCTTGAGTTTGAAATACCCAGGCCGCCAACATACGTTCCACTTGGTCTCAGCCCTGGACTTAGCATGCGCAGTGCGTTTTGCTGTCCCGCACTCACACTGCCCCGCCTCGATATCACGCTATGACCGTAGACACTTGTGCCGATGCTGCTGGCAATACTGGCGCGTCGACTGCTCCCGGCACGGCTGCTTCGGTCGACCTCCAATTCCCTGAATGCCTCCAGCATGGTGTTCATATCGTCCAGATAGCCGTGTATTCCACTGCTCGGCTCACGCAAGCGATCGCGTTGCGCCAGTTCAGAATACGTCAAAGGCACGACAACCTCCACGTCCATTTCCGGCGAACGCTCGGGCTGTGGAGACATGCTCAACGCTCCGCTTCCTTGAACCTCATCAGGAATGCGCCTACGCAGTATCTTATCAACGAAACTGCGCGACTGTGGTCGTCGCAGCACGAGTGAGCTGGACGTTGGGCACGAACCTGGCCGCAACGTGTCATCCGCCGATTCGCTGCTTTCAGGATCGAATGCGGAGAAGAAGCCGTCGCTGCGTAGTCGACCCATTGGCCTTGTCGCCGAAGGAAGCGCGCTTGCTCTTCCGGACTGTGAAAGAGATGCCTTGGTTTGAAAGGACTGATTCGCTTTGGAGACGTTGATGTTTGAAAGGCGGACATCCGCCAATGGCAAGCCAATGCTTTGTCGGCGAAATAATAGGCTACTGCGGATGCTTTGATCAGTGGTGTGGAAAGAATGCGATGCTAACAGCTGAGGGCTTGGGGGTGATTCGCGTGAATGGTCTGGTCGAAGAAGACGATGGAGAAGGTTTTGGCTACCATCGCCAGAGATGGTTTGCCGCCGAGCTCGCGCCAACTTCTCGCTCAGACCAAAGCCGGGCGATTTGACTGGAGCAGCTTTCGGCTCTTCATCGTCGTCATCACCTTTATACTGGTGCGGATGGACGATGCTTAAAGCCGGGCTGCTGCGCCCACTACCAGCGCGGATTGATGCAGTTGATTTTCGTCTCAAAGAAAGAGCAGAATCGCGGGTATCCATAATCTGCTTGATCGCCATAATTGGCGATGACCGCGTGTTTGACGGGTCGGAATTTTCGCTTAGATCGAAACCATTGAAAAGCGACCATCGTCGGTACTTGCTCCCTAACGGTATTGGCTGATTATGCAATTCTTGATGCGACGATGACGACGACGACGACAACTCGCGCATTTGAGAATAGTCCGGATATGAGTCCGTGGGGAATACAGAAAAGCCAGGCGGAGGCTTCAGCGCGCTCATTCTCCCAGAAGGTATACTTTCGGCAGTCGGATTAGTTGTTGGCGGGTTCAGTGTGATATTATTAGCCCCGAATCCCAAAAATCCTCGATGAGGCGAAAGGGCGGTATTAAAACTACCCCGGCGTTCGATTGGAGTGGAGAGTGCCGAGTAGGACGGGTAGCCAGGCATGCCAGCAGGAGGCACACCAGCACGAGACGCGCCAGCCGACCCCGTGTCCTTTGCCAGACTAGGCATGAGCCACCCACCAATACCATTATCTTCAATAAACATATCTTGCGAGCCTATCAAAGGCGTGGATGCAGCGGAGTAGGAGCGGCGCTTCAATGCTACTGAGCGAACCGCATGAGATGATGACGCTCCGCCGGAGCTCGACTGGGGAGGAGGAGGCGGGAAATAATAATCTTCTTCATCGTCCTCTTCAATCGCTGCGGAGAAGAGGTCATCAATGTCCATCAAGCTTGAGGCGGGCGATGTGGGAAGCAGCCGCCGAAATTGGCAGAGGGTCAGATGTGTCACACAGCTATCTTGGGTGTTGGTACATCTTTATATCGCAATAGCTTCTTTACATCCGACATGACTTTTAGCCTTCTGGTCCCTTGTATTTCTACAAAAAGTAAGTCGAGAGCTACGAAAATGAAGCATCAATGTACATCTTCCATGCGCAGCTTTTGCGTTGGGTCCAGCTCGTTTTGGATGCCAATCAAGGCTTTTGATACTGCTCCAGACGCGCCAATAATAGGTCGAAGAATAGCCACCGGTATAGCACGTATAACTGCCTTTGCCGTGCCCTGCACGCCTGATTTTTCATAGACTTCGAGCGGGACGGCGAAAATAGTGTGGGCTGCATCGCCCATATTTCGTCGAATCGACGAATAGGCCATACCCAATCCTAGCCGCACGTAAGCAGCAACGGGGTGGGACAGCAGGCTACCTTCAGACACACCAGCAGGTTGCTCGCCGTATTTGCTCGTAGTCCTCTCCGTGCTCAGTTCGTCGCCCCTTTCCTCAGAGATCACCTCAAGAAAACGGGATTCATCCAACGGGGACAAGCTGCCAATTGGCTTGTCGAACGACAAGGTCTCGTCCAAGTGCTCCAACAAGACCTGAGTGCCAACGGACAGCTTCGTCCCAAGACGAAGCGCTTCCAACGCCGTTTGCTTAGCCAGAGACTCAACCCCGCGTTGAATCCCTAATAGGCGGTCAGCACGCATGGATATGTATGCCAACCTGCCTCTTGACACCTGGCCATCCGTTTGGTATTGCTCAAGCGGAAGCAAAACTAAATCGGCGACGCCTGACCCAAGGTTTACCACGGTACGCACGGGTGTCAGACCCGCTGCCATGTTCATCATCTGAGTCTGAGAGACATGCGGCAGCCAAATGGCAAGGCACTCTTCAACAAGTCTTTGCCAGCCATTGATCTACAGGGACTTCACAAAGATCGGTGCCGAGCTGCATTGCCTACCCCACGCAGGTGTACTTCCCGCAAACGAACCTCAGCGCCATCGACCTGAAAGACGTTGAGCAGCTCAAACAGCTTGCCATGCTTGAGTCCCGACAAATCGAGCTTTTTTGGCTTGTAATCAACTTGAACGCGAATTGGACTAATCCGGCAAATTTCTACAAACATCATGGGCTTGCACTCTTCATGTCGGTAGCCTTACGTATGAACGGTTCGTACGCACGCTTCAGCGCACTCTGCCCTGATTCTGCATCATCGCCAAAGGTGGCGAAGCGTAGAATGAATCCCAACGTATCCTGGTCGATATGCAGCCGAAGCGGTAGTACGGTGATATTGACGCGCAGCTCTTCTGCTGAATGTATCGACAGAGGCCGCAGGGTATCCATACGAACAGACACGACGCTCGAGTAGGACTCGCGAGGGGCTTCCAATGAGGACGGCTTGAGCGTTGTCAAGAATTTATTCCATACGCTGGTTTTCAAATGATCCATGACCTCCAAATCATGGATATTGGCCGAGATGCGCGATGAGTATTGAGGGTGATTCAGATAGTGTGCATACGTCAACGCAATGGCTGACATGACAACGTCAACTTGGCTGTGCTTAGAACGGCCAAATTTGGAGAGCTTGAGGGCCGCACGGCTCCCGTCTGAAGCAACAGACAGTGGTCTGTCATCTATCGAGGCAGTGCCGTCTTCAGAGCACGCATAGCTCAGATTCGATGGCCGTGCTTCGGTGGCAGCCAAGCTTGGTGCCCGAGGTCGAGAAGATTGCCCTCGAAGTGCCGACCAGCGGTTTTCTTCCCAATCAAAGCCCCCATGAAACTTCCAAATGACGCGAAACTCAATCACTTTTAGCAAGATATTGGGCTCACTACACACATTTCAGGGGTGATAAACTCCACATAGCATACGCAGAGGGGCTTGCGGATGGTTTTGAACGATCAACCTTCTCGAAATAGGTCTCGTCAATCAGAAAAATTGACTCGGAGGAGTCATTCAGCGCGAAAACATGGTCCCTGTCTTCTTTTCGGCGAGACATTTCATTCGCGTCTCCACTCGTTGGTTGAGCGTGATCCTTGCCGTAAAAGTCGTCCGTGAGGTCCAGTAGATCACCGAGTCCTTGTGATCGATCTTTGGATGCCGATTCTAATTTGACCCCACTGTAGACTCCATCTTGAAAGGCGTTCTCATCGACATCATCTTCTCATCGTAAGCTTTGAGCAGGGCACAAGAGCCATTACCAAACACGCCGAGGGAAGCGGCACCAAACTTTTGCTTAACAACCAGCGGCTGAGCCCTTCGATGCAAATTAGCAGTACTCTTGGCACTGAATATCAAATGCTACCGTGGTATAGTTGGCCGTAGCCTTTCGGACAAGTCGTTGAGGATCTCCTGAACTGTTAGGAACGAATCTGCACATGTATGCACGACAAGCTCTCGATTGCTGCACTCAACCTAATCATGCAAATTAAGGAGGCACAATACTGTGAGCAGCACAAACAATAATGCGTCTGTTTTCTGACACAAAGGTATCCAATGAGAATCTCAGAAAATCAGCTTCAGCCACGCTCACGAAGCCAACACCCTAAGCACGTCGGCGAACGTAAAATAGCTTTAATTGTCCAAACCTTCCAATAACCGATAGGGTCGCTAATGAGCCGCTCTTGTGCAGACACAATCCGCGAAGCAGCAATCAGGCTCCGATTTTGCATAACCAGGAGTGATGAGTTTTGAACTATGCAACTAAAACTTTGACGCGCATTCGACATGCCAAAGTGCGTGGAGGCCTAAAGATATTTGCCAAACGATGCAATAGAGAAGAAGCTACCTTTAAAGAATTGACATGGAGGACAATTTGCGGATCAATGGTCACTGGATCGTACAAGACGGAAAGATCTGTAACGACAAGAAAAGCATCGATAGTCCACTGTGGCAAATCTGCCGCTTTTGGAAGCATCTGTTGAGCAATTACTAATTTTCAGAGCAAGCATCAAAATTATACGCTGACAGAGGGCGAAAAAAGACGCAGCAAGTGCTGATGAACGACAAGCGTCGGTTTGACTTGAAAGGTCGGCGCATCGACGCTGATTGTCAATGCGAACGACGCCACTCCTTGCGGTAGATAGGAAAATGATATGGCCGAATTCGCTCTCCTTGGCTGCATTCATGGATAAGGGCGCCTTCAAGTAACAAAGCCAACCTTAAAATCATCCCGCGGTCCACGGTACACGAGCGACGAGCTTTCTCCGTCAATATGCTCGGAAAATATGAAATCGCCAACATCGAGAAAGAGAGCGAAAGGAGCCTGTCAGCAGGATTGGCTAATGACAGGCAGGTTTATAGCAGCCTACTTCGGGATTGGCCCCGCCGAGAAGTGCAAACGTTTCCAACGAACTAAGCTGCAGTTCATAAACCGGAAGAGCACTGTCGATATCGGATGCACAGTGCAAAGCGACAACGGTGCTGGAAACGTGAATGGTTGCTACAAGTTCGTGCAGTAAGGAGTTCTCGGACGGACGGCGCAAGCGACTTGAGGTGGAAGCTTCTGAACCAGTCGCTGTGTTCCTAGCGGCATTCACGTTCCTTGCAAGAATTCTGAGCAGATCCAAGGCATTCTTGTCGAGTCGCATTCGCATCAAGGGAATACCGACACTGAGATAGCAAGACTTGCTACTATCAGTTGAGCATTTCAAAGCAGAACTTACAGCTTGACGAACGGCGCGATCTTTGAAAAACATAAGGTCTTCCTCCTCTTGAGCAGTGGGAACCCTTGCTTGGGGCTCGGATTCGAATATTGTAAAGGGCTTGACGAATGGAGCATCCGATGTCGAACCTGAACGACTTGCAGACCCACGGGGCAGTGCGGACTCAAGAACAGCGTCTGTCGCATTTGAACGGAAGATTATTTCCATATCAGGACGATTTGCGGAATCGCTGGTTAATGTGGCTACCAGGAGCGGAACCTCTCCCAGAACCGTTTGATAGAAAACGGACATGGCTTCCACACTGGCCTGGATTTTTCCAACGATCTTTGCCTCGTCACCCAGTGGAGATCTGTGCGGAGTCGAGTACACGCCTTCTATGCCAGATGATGCACAAAAAGCGCGAATTTCGACAAGGACAGTGCTGGGGTGAAGTGCGCGAGCACTACCAAGAGTCAGGTCCGGCTAGCGCCAGGCAGTGTACTCACCTGCCGGGTCCCTTGCAGTCAGGAGATCGTAATAGTACAACAATTCGCGGCATACTCAGCTGCCAAACCAGCGTCCGCCTGGCCGCCTCGATCGACTGCTGGGACACGGTGTCATTTTTTACTGCGTCCAAATCGTCAAATATTGTCTGAGCCAACGTCTGCTCGATGCTGGTAGGCTCGCCTTGGCTACGATCTTCCGATTGACCTTGGCCAAACATGGACACCCCACCGGCTGCCTTCAACACCCGAACAAGCTCCGAAATGCGATCTGCAAAATAAAAATCCAGCCCAATCCGCACATCGCCGATGTCTGTAATAAAATTTGGCGATGTTTTGGATGCATTTGGCGCCGATCCAGACTGAAATAACACGTGAACAGCGTCTTTTGACCCAACGGCTTTGAATCGTTCGCCCGAGGCCTTTTGGCGCGGCGCCAGCCTGGGCGTTCCAGGCACCCATCCAGACCATATTGGAAAGCCGTCAGCATCGACTTGGGCTTTAAAAGGCATGGATTGGTGTCGGTTTCCAGCATGCGATAGGTCTATTTCCGGCCTACTCTCAAACCACAGCAATGGCTCGTAGATTTCTAGACTAAAACCACTGCCGATGGCGGCATCGTAGCGGAGCCATTCGGCGACCGCGAGATCGCGAATGCGTAGTTCGCTGATGACACGATCTGGTTGATGACTATCACGAGTTCTCCATATTTGGTGGCGTGCATGGATCCCGTCAATAGCTATGCGCAAATGGTCTTGGCCAGCCAAATCTTCCGGTCCTCGCAATCCTTCCCATTCATACACTTCGGCGATCGTCTCATCGGCCAGAGTGTCCGCGTAGAGCACATGTGCTCGAATAGTAGTCACGTTTATTTGAATACGTGATTGAGGCCGAGTTGCTGGAGCGGACGGGAAAGCCGCCATTGCAGTGACGGATCGTTTTAGCGGCGCACGTTGCTTGTTTGTAATTGGCTCAGCAGGCGCACGAGCATTTGAATACCCCCGAATAGCGTCGAAATTGATCATCTCAAAAGTTGGGGACCCAGAGGGCAAATCAATATACTCGTACTCATTGCTAACCTCTGCGGCGTTAAGCGATTCTCGGCGCCGACGTTCATGGGTCTCTAGTCCATCCGCAGGATCGCTTTCGGGCTGAAATACATTGTGATTACAAGTAGTCCGCGAAGGCTCGCCACTGGCACGCCAAAGGTGGACCTTTTCATGTGAGTCGGCACTGTGAAAATGCATCGAGCTGACAGCGTCAACGAATTCGTCGCCAACGTTTGCACGGCTGGGGTGGGATTTATGACTTGGTGATGGGGATGGCGATGGCGATGATGGCGCAGATCGATGGCTAGAAGTATCTTGTACCAAGGAAAGCACGGCAAGCATGTCTCGAAGATCCCGTGGACGTATAACAGCGGCGACGGTCTCAATGTGTATGTCTGCATCCCATTTGACTTGATTGACAGCCTGGACATCGCTCATGGATTGACCCTGCGATCTTGACCCAATGAAGTCTGTTGCAAGTGGGTAGCGAAGGCGAACGCGCGTCCACGACGGAAAGTGCAGCATGCTAACAATCAGGCGAGAATGACTAAATCTTGCGCCATCAGCATCAGAGGAAGCGTCAGAAATGGTTGCTGGCGGAGACATAATGATGCTGTCAGTCCCAAACGCATTTTGCTCGTCGTTGGACAGTGAATTGGTGATATCTGAAGCCGAGTCGCTGCCGTTGCGCTCCTCGCGTATCCACAGCTTGATATCATTTACGGTTACCCGCTTGGTGACTTCATTGGCGATCCCTTCACCGTGAGTTGCCAAATCCGCTCCAAATGCCACGGGCGGGCCACCAGACGATTGCTGGCCAAGCAGCGCTTCATCAAGGTATGTGGCTCCGCCAATGGAGAGCTCAAGGATACGACTGTTCGTCTCTGGAATGCGCACAAGAAGGCGAATGTCCTGCAAACGGATGCGCACACGCTTCATCAATCCGTCGATCAATCCAGCAAGAATCCAGAGGCCCTCGTTGCCAACGCCGGCAGCAATATTCGCTGCTGCAGTGGCAGACGGACTCGAAGGCAGCGAATTGTTAGCGGTAGCTGGGTACGACGAGGAGTAGGACGACGTCATCGACGGCGAAATGGATGCTGCTCCATAGACATCCGACGCTCTCCCGCCATCGCTGGCAGCTGAATACATAGAGTCCGTCCCAAACCGAGCAGTATGAAACGACGCGGACATCAAGGATGCGCTCATGAGGGCCTCGGAGATGTACGATGCCTCCATGGGGTTGGCGCGCGGATCCTGGGTGGTGGCTTGGAGGAACTCGGAGGCAAGAAGGACAGACGAGGTCGCCGCAACTGTGGGAGCGGGCGCGATAAACTCCGACTCGACGGAGACGCCCGGCCGTTCTGCGTGCATTGATTGGGCTATAATTAGCGTCAGTCCTGACCAGCAGGTATGGGGCAGCCCACGCTTTTCGCAACTCGCACTGCGTGCATCCCGAGCCATTTCGATCTCCACAACGACACCGGACACCTCCACATCCAACTGCCCCGTGTTGCTCCAGATATCTCTCCAGGGAATCCTGACGGCGACCTCGCGGATCCCAGCGTCACACACCCGGACACCAACCACACCGGCCTCGCGCAACTTCTCCTCAATCGCAGCGCCATTTAGGCGAATATTTTTGAGATGCAGCAGCCCCTGTGCGAGATTCAGCGTGGTTTCGGGCAGAATGGGGTCGGCCTCGGCGGCCGGGGGATGGGCATTGGCGGAGGGATCAAGGCGCCGGTCGCCGGGGAGCAAGAACGGGCCCAAGATGCGGCGAACAAGGTAGGTGAGCAGACGCTGGTGGAGGGTGGCGAAAGAAGGGGCGTCGAAGCGCGGCAGCCAGTTGCTGAACATGCCGGTGGCGGGTTGAGGAGCGGCAGCGGCTGATGGGAGCCAAGTGACGATACCTGAACGCTCCGTGGACGAGCCGCAACACGCCAGGTAAGCCCAGCCACGAGGCCATGTCAGGAGCCAGACGGGGCGTGCCGGAGACGGTGTTTGCTGGGACATATACTGCGCACAAGCCGCTGTCCACGTGGTCATAAGCATGTGACTCAGAGCCGGGATGTTTGACGCCGTTCGCCTGCATTCAAGCTGCCAAATAGGCGAATACGCGTACAGCACTGCGCTTGACACTGCCTTGGGACTGCGCTTGTCTCTGCGCTTGCACCAACGGGCGGGCGGCGCCAGCCACCTCACCACACCGGCGATTGTGATTTTTGCTCCGTCAACGATGCTCCGCCGCGTTGCCGTCGCCCTGCGCACCCCCGCCGCCCGCCGCATCCCCGCCGCTGCCGCGCCCGCGGCCATCCGTCGCGCAGCATATGCTTCGGCCCCGGCAGAGATCCACCAGGGCCCGGGCGCGGCGCCCGGCACCATCCCCACGGACCTGGACCAAGCCACCGGCCTCGAGCGTCTCGAGATCCTCGCGGAGCAGGAAGGCCGCGTGCTCTGGGACATGTCGCCGCTGGACATGACGCATATGGGCACGAAGGAGAATCCGATCGTGATCAAGACCGTCGATCCCGAGCGGCTGGTCGGCTGCTCCGGGTACCCGGCCGAGGCGCACGAGACGGTGTGGTTGGCGGTGCAGCACGGGCATGCGCACGATCGGTGCCCAGAGTGCGGCTGCGTGTACAAGTACGAGTACGTGGGGGAGGGCGCCGGGCCCGAGCTGCATCACTAGGGCTGAGTGATCGCGGCACAGATGATTGTTATTAAGTGTCCCTGCTGCGCCGCTCCTCGGCAATCTTCTTGGATGCATCGCCCACGCACGCATCCAGCCCCCGCAGCTGCTCAATGCACCGCTCGGGGCGATCGCGATGCTCGGCCAAGCAGGCATCATACTTTGCCGTCCACTCCGCGCATGCCGCCTTGATGCGCCGCAGCGCCTCCACACTAGGCACCAGCCAGCCATCAGCGGCAGCGCGGGTGGCGCGCGGGCTCACTTTTGGTCGGCGCAGCGGGTGAGCGCCATCCGCTGCTGCGCACATGCCGTGGCCCAGTCGGACGGGCGGCGGTCGACGCACCGCGCATACAGCTCGATCTGCAGCCTGCAGTGCCGCGTCACCTCGTCCAGCGTGGATTCCATGGGATGGGATTCGCCGACTGGTGCTGGGTGGCAAGCTGCAGATGGCAGTCATGGCCTGCCCATTTTCGGTCAAAAGTGAGCACTGCTTCATTTGCCAGCAACGGCGTGCTCCATCACAGTCACTCCCCCTGAACTTCACTGCCGGTCGCAGAGTCCTGGTGCATTGAGCGCTCTCGCTGCTTGCCCTTCCCCTTCCCCTTGCTTTTGCTGCTACGGGACAATGGAGAACGGCGACTCTCTGTGCTTGTCCGCGCCGATTCCGACCTTTCGATCAGCATCTTACTTAGGCATTCGTTGACTTGGGTTGCATCTACTTGGGGAGACAGGCTTGGAGATTGGTTTGTAAACGCGTCAATGCATACCCAGAAGAGTGTGCTTCCTGCATTCCACCAGAACTCAGTCGGAGTTTCCTGTGTCGGTCGCACAGATAGCACGGGCTGCTCGCTGCTCGAGCCAGAACTCGCCTGATTGGGCTCCCTGGGATCGGACGGCACACCCTGTAGGCCGTTGTGTAGCGTGTTTTGGCTTTCAGAAGCTGAACCGACAGATCGAGTAACCGAGCTAGAACGTGGTTTACTCTGCGGTACCTGAGATGAGCCGCTGGTAGAGTATATACTACTGCGGAAATTGGGCAGGCCACTGCCAACGAGATCAGGGTTGGACGGAAAAATTCCTTTCTTTGCAAGCGCGTCCAGAACAGTTTTGTTGTCAACCACTGACGGGCGCTGTAAATCAAATTCACGACCTGGGCTGGAAGGGCTAGAACTTTCAGCAGCAGTATAGTAGTTAGTGGTGCTTGATTTTGACGATCTTTTAGAAAACGTAGGCGACAATTGGTCACGGACACGGGCAGGAATGGATTGCTGCTCAGTGCGGTGTTCTTCAGTAGATGGGGTGGATTTAACGATGAATGACGACTTGGCATGGGTCTGCTCAGCGGTGGGGTTGAAAGAATTGGATCGGGAAAGGTTCTTGCGTTTCTCGGAGCTGGACTCGGACTTGCCGAAGCAGCAAGGCGTGGTCGGATCCACGGTGTATGCAAGAATCATGCACAGCAGCAGGAGAGAAGAGCGGAGCATTTCGGGCGGTTGAGGCGTTGGGGCTGGTGGGATGGGATGCCGGAAGTTGGTGATGGGTGGGCAACCGCATGGCACCGCATGGCACCGCCTGTATTGCTGAGTGAGTGACATTGAGCAGCAAGCTACTAGCGCAAACCTGAAAGGGCACAGGTCCTTCACTACGCGCCCGCCAGACTGTCTCTTGGGGTTACCCCACGCTGCCGGAACAGGCGCTCCTCCCCCCACAGGCACAAGCCATCACTCCTCATCCATGCACGGCTTCACCTCCTATAGGTCTGCCGCCTGAACCGAAAATGCAACTGCAGCACGCCCCTGTCAAACTTGCACTTGAACCCAAACCGGTGCGAGTACTCCCACTCGCGGCTTACAATCCGGAACGCAACGTCTTCGTATGGCGGCCCCGCGACAAACCGCAGCAACACCGTGTCGCTCGTTCCCGCTTCGCGCTCGATTTTGTACGTCGGCGCACGCGTGCGGTCGATCAGGTCGGGGTAAAATATGTTGAACTTGTAGCCCTGCACCACCTTGGGCGGAGGGTTGTCGTGATCGTAGTGCGTTTGGTTGTATTTGTTCCACTCGTAGCCAGTGCGGACGCTGTTCACATACCGCGGCTTCCGGGGATGGTACTTGTCCTGCCAGTCGTATCTGCGTTCGCCGCCGGATTCGGAAAATGGCTCCACCGCTTGCTCCTCAAACGCTTCTTCGTCCTCGCTCACATCTTCGTCGTTGACAAACCATTCAAACGCCTCCTCGTTCTCAATGCGTCGGAAGGCAGCCTTGGCCAGTCGCTCCGTCTTGGCCTCTTGCGCCGTCTCCTTTTCAACACGGACAAGATTGTCCACGCGAGTTTGGATCGTTGCAACGTTATGTTTGGGAACGAACTTTCGGCGCCGGATTCGTTCGCGATTCAATGTCACCTGTTGGAGCTCCGCTGCGGGATCCTTGACAACTGGCAGGCCTGCGTCTCGTGCTGTTGGAGCTGCCAGCCTTGCTGGGCTCATTGGTCGCCTCGGTTCCACCGACTCCTTGCGTGGCCTGTGCAGCAGCTCGCGTACAGCAAGCTCGGCATCCTGTCGCTGACGAACTCGCAGCCTGACGATGCGCCGATTCACCAGTTGCGCATACATCATTTTTAGTTTGGCGCGCGCCTTCCACACAATAACGCCACGAAGAATGCGCTCCCAGTAGTCAATATCGACGCCAGGACCGCCAACGCCGAGCTTCTCGTCTACCTGTCGATGCAGGTGACGCAGCTCCTCCAGCGATTTGGTTGACAGCAGCAAATTCACATCGTTCTGAACAGGCGCTGGGAGTGAACGCGTGCGCGCCAACATGCCCACCGTTAATGGCGGTCGGGCGCTTACTGATCCGCGCGACGACAACGCATACGCTTCCATCTCAGCCTGATCGCGCAAGTCGGCCAGACGGTCATCGCACACCAGTAGCATGGCGCGCCAAAACTCTAAATTCTCCTCCTCTGCTTCAAGCTCCAAATACAACCGGATGTCATCGTAGAGTCCCTCGACGTCACGCAAAGGCATCCCATCAAATATGGCATACGGCTCGGCAAGATCCACGTCGAGATCATCCATTTCGCGCTCCTCGTCCTCATCGATCAGTAGCCTCTTCGCACGACGTATTGATGGATCCACAGCAAGCCGGATCTGCATTGCCAGGAGATCGATTGGGCGCGCGCGGCCGTCGCGCACGCGGATCTCGGCACGACGTCGAGCCTGTTCCAGATGAAACGCCTGCTCTTTGGTTCGCCAGTCGCCCAGCAGCGCAGATTCCTGCTCCTGTTGCACGCGTATTTTTTCCCGTCCGCGCTCTTCGCGCTCCTGTTCCCTCTGATCCCGCTGTAATCGCAATCGCTCCAGCTCCGTTTCGGTTTCCATTCGCAATCGGCCACGATCGGAGTGCGATCGCCCAAGCTTGCGATCTCTCTCCCGTTTCTTTGACCACACAAATTTTGCATTCAAGTTATCATCGTTGAACGGGTTTGCCACGTCGACGTATGTTGAGACGCCGGTGAGGCGCTCGGCAAGCTCGGAGATCTCAACGCTCGCATGAACCCGCTGTGGCGGTGGCGACTTCGAGGCATCATGCCGTCGATGCTTCGATTTACTCTTCTCGTCTTTCTATAGGGGTCGTGGTAGCTTGGGAGCGAGGGCTGAAATCACCTACCCGAGTGGATCTCCTGCGATCATCGCCATCGCCATCATTGCGCCAGTGGTGCGGCAAAGGGCTCTGCCGCCGGCTGTGTCGTTCATATTGAGTGCCAGACATGCTCGACTGATGCAAAATGCGTCGGTGCGATCGCAAGGAGCTCACGCAGTCGATGATGTTGGGGTGCGCCGTTGACTGCTTGCCCTTCGAACCTCCACCCACACATACAGTCGTTATGATAGTCCGCTTTCATGAATCCCCTGCCATTGCACTTCTCCTTGTATGCATGGCCGCTGCTGCTTGCACACTTCTTGCCACCGTTCACGCATCCGGTGGCTTCAAGCTCGGCGCGGTCAGCATCGATGACCAAAAGAATATCAAGAATAACCATATCAGCGCT
Source organism: Zoopage sp. CT-All (assembly GCA_004114245.1). Lineage (NCBI taxonomy): Eukaryota > Fungi > Zoopagomycota > Zoopagomycetes > Zoopagales > Zoopagaceae > Zoopage > Zoopage sp. CT-All. The sequence goes on from QZWS01000117.1 coordinate 20,003, forward strand.
AAAGCACACCATCCCGAGACATTGGGCCGAGCCGGCATGCTCTATGTCCCAGTGACTATCAAAGGTCACTCGATTGCGGCGTTTGTGGACTGCGGCGCACAGTCCACTCTCATGTCACCAGAGCTGGCAATAAAGCTTGGATTGAGTCGATTGATTGATACTCGCGTCACTGGTGTCACGCTTGGTATTGGCTCGTCACCGGCAAAGGTCCTTGGCCGAATCTATTCGGCGCCCATGATTATCGGCGACAGTGAGGTGGAGCTCACATTTACCATACTCGAGTTTGGACTGGGTTTCAGCTCCACTGCTCTGATGCTCGGTCTCGATGCGCTGAAACGGCTGAAGACGGTTATTGATTTGAAGGAGAATGTGCTTAGGATTGGCAGAGGAGTGGTGAATTTCCTTACTGACGAAGAGCGACGCGGGCTTGAAAACAGCGCAAGGCCACTTGCACCGTCTGGGTTTCATTCGCCCTCGCCTACTCGCCATAGCAAAACCACAGTTGCCACTGCCACCCCCTGGGAAATTTACGCGCAGACACTGGCTGACGTGTTCAAGATTGATGTCGAAAAGGCACTCAACACACTTAATCAGACTGGGGGAGATGTTGGCAAGGCTATGACAATCTTGATAGGATCGTTGTAGGAGTAGCCAGGCCACTATATTCCTCTTAGAGCCAGGCAGTTCTGATTGATTCTTGATTTGGCTCAATAGTCTGCATGTTGATCACGTGGTCGCCCTCTCTCTGCCCAAAATCCACCACGCAGTCAACAGCCCATCTACTGCAGAAACTTCATGATCATACACTGCGCGATATTCACTGCAATACTTGCCATCTTTTTCACCAGAGGCGCAGCCGTCGAGGCAAGCTTGCACTCTGCTTTGACCAATGCACACAACGGTGACATGCACGATTTTGACTATTGGAAAGAGGTTGCTAGCATTCTCAGATTGCGTCGATATCGTGATAAGAGAAAGAATTCCTTCTCCTCCCTTTTAGAGGAGAACGACGAGCTCTTTGAGCATAGCAAGGATTCGACATTGGTCCCACCGCATCAAGCTGTTCCGTGGCAACATTCTACCATCCAACCTGCTCAACCCCATAATGCTGCTCAAATCCTGATAGATTTGTCGGCATATAGCGACAGTGAATCACCCATAGACCTAACTGACGATCACCCTCCGCATTCAAAGAGGCAACCCACAGCCTTGTCGTCCACTAGTAAAAGATCCCCGAGGGTAGTTATTTCACTTGGCAGTAAGAATAAGCAACAATCCTCTGAGACCAGCGCCGCTCCTCGACCTGGATTGGTCTCTCCGAAAACTGACTATTTATCCAAAGAGAGGTTGTCCCAGGTGGGTGTAACTGCTGCCGAAAATAATATGCCTGTATTGAACTTTGGCATCGCAACTACTGCCAGAAACCAACCAGAGCAGCCTAGCAATCCATCGAAGAACGGAAAGCGCGTGAGAGATGGCGATGGTGAATTATCCGCGGAAGAGGTCACCGGGCCTGATCCGAAGCGGGTTCGACTTGAGAGCCACTCACCAGGCAATCGCCTTCCACATTCAAAGAATCAACCCACAGCCTTGTCACCCATTGAGACTCTCTCAATCACCGAATGTCGGGACATATACAACACATTGTCAAAACATGAAAAGTATTATATGCGCAATTTCCTTGAAAACAAGGTTGGGTGTGACCACTGCAACGAGACAATGAAGCTGAGCGAGGTTAAAAAGCACTATCTCGACAAACATAAGGGCATATATCCCACAAAGCCGATCGCATGTTCCGACTGCGGAGGCAAAATTAAATCAAAGTGGACTCCATACAAACATGTGTACACCACAGCGCACATGTTTGTGCATGGTAAGCTCGGAGGTATCTAGCTGAAGCACTATCTGGAGTGTGATAAGCAGGACTGATTGATTGTGCATGCTGAGCAGGGTCTGCTGGATGGCATTCTTTCAAATGCATGCTTATCCATCTCCTTCTTTTGATACCCATTTCAACAACTAGTGCTACAGCAATTCATGTAGTGCTTTTCATCACTTTTGCTTGTCAACTCACATCTCATTTCAACAATATCTCTTCACTATGAACGTTGGTATTTCAATACATTTACGGACGGGTCCTATGCATTCGACTGCATCCAGTTTCCCACGCATTAATATTCCCGACTTTCCTCTGCAAGGGTTGAAAGTTGCGGGTTGCCGTTCCGGTTGAATGCACCCTCGTGCATCAGATCACTCTGATGCTGGTTCATGGTCTGCTCCAACTCCTCGCGCTCAGCCCGCTCGGCGCTGCGCATCATTCGCTTCATCCCCAGGAATAGGATCTTGTCCTGCAGCATGGGCTCAATCATGAAGATGGCGTCCGAGGCGGACATCTGACCGGCGTTGAACTGCTGAATTACTAGAGCGCCATTTAATAGCTGACCAAACAGTGCAATGATACTCACCTCCTGCAAACTCCCTGAATGCAGCCTTGGGCAGTATTCGTCGAATTTCGCTGTAGAGATTTTCGGCCTCGGCCAGACGTGCTTCTGTCTCATCGTCGTCCGAGCCCGAATTGCCACCTGACGCCGAGCTTGCACTATAGCGGGGGACCATGCCGCGGTCGCTGCTTCGGGCACTCGTCGGCATTCGCGGTTGCGAATGATGCCCGTTTGCCGACCCAGGCCTAATGCTCTTACTCGCCGATGAGGTGCCATTGTTGGTTGCTGTGGTCTTGGGCCGAATGGGCGAGCTCTGCACCATGGTGGGGACATCGCGCATGCCGAAACGTTTGGCAGTGGACGCAGACGTTTTGTGCATTGCTGGTTGTGGACGCTCGTCCGACGGAGGCGTCGGAATCATGCCGCTATTCGGGACCTGCACACTGTAAATACGGCGAATCAGCGTAAACGGAGTGCTACCTTTGATGCTGCATCCTTGGATGGCTGCTGCGATCGGCGCTTAGGGGTGGATGTGATGACCAGTGATTCAGACGCAGGACGGGTAGGGGTGCGTATCACGGTGGTGTTGAACATGGCCGTGGTCGCATTTGCAAAATTATCCGGGATGCTCTACAATGCGTTACGATGTGAGAATGTCGCACAAGTGGGGGTCACCTCCTCATCGATATGGTTCTGGGTAGCGGGCGATTCATCGCGGCTCATGCTGCTCCCGCGATGCGACCGCGGCATCCTTATCCCAGCGGAGGCAAACATGCTCTCGGAAATCCCGGCGGCAGCATCCACCACTTGCCGCAGAGGGGCATGTGCGGTCACCTCCTGGAACGACCTCTCCAGCTCGACGGGATTCACTTGCTGCCCGGCACCCATGCCGTACTGCACCATGTTTACAATGCTCTTGCGGAATTCCTCGAGCTGCGTGGCCCAGGCACGGATACGCGCGTGTGAATTGCGCAGCTCCTCGTATGCCTGGCCCAGCTTGCGCAGCTCCGATTGCGACTCGGAGAGGGCGGACTCGGTGTCGTCGAGCTTTGATTCGACGCGGTCACGCTCACGTTCCAAAGTGTGAATCTAGCGATGCATGGTGAGAACAGGTGGCTGGCGGCGCGCTAAAATGCAGTTACCTGCTGCGCCTGCTGGTGGTTGATCTGACGCTCGTGAGACAGGGCTGCGTTCAGCTCCGACACGCGTCTGTCGTACGCGATACGAATGAACTCCATTCCGCGTATTAGCTATATATGTGTGTGTCAAGCATAGTGTGAGTTTGGGCGCCTTACCATCTGGTCCGCGTCGTACGACTCGGCGCGCTGAGCGCTCGATCCGTTGCTGGCCGACCCGCCGGACGCCGACGGCCGCCCCGACGAGGCAACAGTATTGTTACGAGATGCAGCAGAATCAATAGGTGGCATTTTGCAATATATCGGAGACGATAGCACGGAGTGGTGGCGTCGGGAGTCGGCCTGCGGTGGGTGTTGTCGGTTGCAGAGAAGCAATTTCGCCTCCGGCCCCCCACTCAGTTGAGACAAGATGGGCATCGCTGATCAGAGCGCTGAACAACCAGCATGGTCTATGCTATCCGGAGTTGTGCCCTGAGTAGGCGTATTTAATTGTGATCCTGGCTTCTCTCTCTGCCCAATGCGGATATATGGTTAGGATGCAAGAATTTCAATAAATCTAAGGATAGGCAAGTACATTTCTAGCCTATTTGACTGTTTACTTCTTACTGCTTAATGCCTTCTCAACTGCCTTCATGTGCATCACTTGGTAATAATGTTCAATGACTCTCCTGATCCCTCCTGACCATGAACAAGTACTGCAGTTGATTGTCTCTGTAGGCTGGCCATGGTGTTTCCTCTTATAATGCCTTAGAAGGTTTCTACTGATGGAGAGGAGTTGCACTTGCTGCACTTGACAGGCTGCTTCATATACGCAAAATAAGGCTTACTTTCCTCATCTGATAAATTAAGAGTATGTTTTCTGCGTTCAGATCTTTTAGTACTATCTTCATGCTGCTCCTTGTGTATTGTGCATTTCTTTACAATGCCACATGGTTGTTTAGCTTTCTTGGTGTGGGTAATACTAGGGTCATGCATTGCCAAATAATATTGATCAAGATCCATATAATCTAAAGAAGGTGGGAGAGGACTTTGGATGGAAGCAAGAGACAGATGATTCCCTGGGATATGAGACATGTATGTGGTGCAGCAGTAGAAAAGTAGCAGTCTCTTTTCTGAGACATTAAGTTCCACAAGACTTACTCTGCTCCACACCACATTTTTTCTTGTGAGTCCAAGCATAATATGGACGAAACTACCGGCGCGGAATCGGTACACTCGTTCGGGTCGGCAACCACCGGCCTGGGGACAGACGGGGTCTGCGAGGCCCTGTCAG
>QZWS01000118.1:0-24840 GCA_004114245.1 Zoopage sp. CT-All
GTTGTTTCTTTCGCTCCCTCGCCTCCATTCTTTGACCATCGCACTTCCCACCTCACCTCACTTCACCTACACAATGTAAGCCAATCCTCCTCGTTTTCACCATGTGTTGACTGCCTTCTGTGAGCCTCTGACGCTGACTCTCCTGATTCCTGACATGGCTGCTCGCGCTCTCTGCACACAGGTGCTGGCGCGTCCACGACAAATACCTGTGCTCGTCCGACAAGAAGCACTTTGAGGAGTGCCACGTCTACTACCAAAAGTGCAACTCCTGCCCACACGACCGCGCCCACTGCGGCAATCTGATCATGGAGAGGGAGGCCTCAAAGCTGTTCCCCTGGAGGTGCAACGTGTGTGCCCAGAAGGAATTCATGGACACCACCGGACGCTACAAGACTGAAGGTAAAAACCCCCCTCCTCTGATCAGACAACTTTGTCTTCTGAACTATGATCCATGTCTGATAAACGTTTCGCGTGCATGGTAACTGACTGCGGCCCCATTGTTCTTCTCTGCTATAGACTTTTCTCGTTGGTAGTTATATTTTTTTTTTCTTCATCTTCTTTCTTGCTCGTCCTCTTTGCCACTCCCCTTCTTGCACCAGTGCGGCTATCCACATTTTTGAATCGGCATCGCCATGTAACAACAATAAATCCTCAACATCCACCCACTTATCCAGCCGAAAATTTGGAAGGCTCATAGCATCAGACGACTTACAACCCCTGTGATCTGGCGCCTTGATGTACAAGGATGTTCATAGGAATGGAGCGTCAATGTTGAGCTCTACATCATCGTCATCTTCATCGTCGTCCTCCTCGCCCTCGAGCTGATCATCCTCCAGACCTTCATCCTCTTCTCCAGAATATCCAACGTATCCATCTGCTCCCTCTCCTTCCTCCTCCTCATACTCTCCGAGTTCAGGGTCCTCCGCCAGATATCCAGCAACGGCTTTTTCTCCCTCATGCTCTCGACTGTAAGCAAGCTGATCCCCCTCAGCAGCCGCATCAAGCTGAGCATCATGCTCTCGTTCCTGCTCCTGTTCTTGTTCCTGCTCCTGCCCCTGCTCCAACTTGGATGCTCGTCGGCGCAGAAAGGGCATTACAGTCTCACTTAGTCGACTGGCAAGCTGAGGCGGCGAGACCGAGAAGCCAGATGCCTTTCTCTTCACAACAGGAACGTCCACTGGAAAAACGCCATCAGATTGGGATCCCAGGTGAGATGAGCGATTTGGCCCTAAACCTGCGTGATTTCCCTCAGAAAGAGCACCTGCACTACCGCTGTCAATGCCGACATTGGACTCGGAGTTGTCGGTCAAGGGCTTCAAAGCTGGCGCCGACGCGGGAGTTGAATGGCTGCTATATCTCATCAATGACAGCGAGAGTCGACGGGTCCTATCGGCGATCTGCAGTCCTGACGGCGCTGATGCAGGGGGTGGAGGCGAGGAGACTGGTTGGGACTGATGCGGTGCATGGAGCTTCATTGCCGATGGGTAGGAATTCGGAGGAGGGGGCGAGTTTGAAGTAAAGATGGGGATAGCGGTCCTCGTCTTGAGCGGCCCTGCTGAGGTGAGGGAACTGGTGAGGCTCCGTATCACCCCCAAGCGACCAGGACCTGCAGAATATCCTTGTGCATTGTACTCACCCGGCACCGCTGTGGGAGTGTATTGACGAGATGGCGTGCTTGGAAGCTCGATATCTGGCAATGGTGCCCGCCAAAAGTTCCAGTCATTGAACTCGGGCGCTTGTCTCTTTCCTGGAAAGATCTCGTTCACGAGATCGTTCAACGCGAGATATCTGGCGACAAGTAGATCAACAAAGAGGCACATGGTCAGGTTCTAAATCCATGTTTCGCCAACAAGACTGGACGAACGCCACCAGTGGAACAGCAAGTGCAATGAAGGGTACTCACGATGATTTGTAGCTGCTGAGGAGCTCCAGCTTGACTTCACCTCCTGAATCAATAGTAAATATCCGAGATGAAGGGACATTAACGCTCCTGTAGGACAATGCGTCCGTGATCCTGTTCCCGAACCCGGCATAGAAGGGATTGCGATCTCCAAACAGCCTCCGAATGTCACGCAGACATGCCATCTTGAATTCTTCTGGCTTCCTCATAATCACCTCCCTAAAATGTTGACGCGCATGGTTGGCGGTAAGCATTCAAAGCAAGAAATCCCATCCCTACGAAGTTTATCCGCCACAGTGAGCACTGCTGACCTGTGGAAGGCGGTCATCAAGCGATCGGGGCTCATGATCACCGGTCCATCCGGTAACTGGTAATTGTTTTGCTCCACATTCTTGAGGTACTTTCGTGTGTAGTCTGCCTGTCCAATGGCCCTTGAGGTCAGGTACAAAATATGATACCCATTGTTGACAATGTCCGTGTAAAGTTTGGCGACACCCGAGTGGGTCCAGTCCTTCCCTGCCATGGTAAAGATATGTCCGAGGGCGTCCGACTTTGTAATCGTGCCATCAATGTCCGATATGACGACTTGGTAGTCATGGTCCCACAGAAACAGTTTCGCGGAGCAAACTGCTTTGCCTTGATAACTTGACGTAACTGAAAACGTCAACGTATTGGCGCCTTTTTTCAAATTTAGTGATTTCTATTTCAGATAAGCCAACAATACAGTGTGAGATCTCAATGCTGCTGGTGCACGCGCAATACAATACGCTGTCCGGTTGTATGCACTTACCAGCTGTTCAGATGTCAAGCGAAGCGTTTTCGCATACCGCCTACTGCTCTTGAGCGCAGAATGTGTCGGAGGCGAGCTTTCAGCGTACTCATCTGATATAGACCCGGCGATCCCTTCGTCGATCGGTAGAGAGGTGCTACGAGTCATTGGTTTGGGAGCGCGTAGAGGTGGGGAATGTGACCCGGAAGTGTCCTTAATCGATTCGACTCTCACACTCTCTAAGGCTTGAGTCTACAGAAGTACCGATGTTGTCAGTAAAAGCTTGTATTATTGCATCTCGGGATCTTTTGAATAAATGAGGATTTCACTTACCTCCTCTGACTGAGCAGGCTGCAAGGCATCGTTGGTACTGGGAGAACGTTGTCTTTGGCCTTGCTCCATCGCGCTCAATTGGGACGAGGTTTGTGAACCCCTCAGCCATCTCGAGAGAGCCCCGAAACGGGTTGGGGGCTCATCTTGCACAGCGAGTCGATCTGATAGATGCCGCGAGTCCTTGGCTGAAAGCTGATGCAGCGTTTCGTCAGAGAGAGGTTTCCGGAAGAGCATCAGTGAGGAAAGATATGGTCCCGCAACTGTCCATGTAAAATACCTAACGAACGAATCAAATAACATTTACACTTAATCCAGATGCACGATTTTTGAGCCTCATGTATTAATGCCAGTGAAATTCTGTACCTGTCGTTGATTAGGCAGACCAGATTCTTGTTATTCAGAATCTTGAGTGGGTCTTTCGCAAACTCATCGAACGAAACCTGATTGGTGGCAAATAATGCTTCGCTGGCTTCCTGCGGACCCCTCATCAAAGTAGAACAAGTTAGCGGCTTGCTGCTTCATTTTTGTTCCAAGGCCATAACCAATATTTCGTTGCTTCAAGCAGACGTACCAAATCTTTTCCGAATTCATCACCTGGGCACAAGCTGATGGCGAGTCTGTACATAGTCCCGTCAATCTCCATGTCGTTCAACACAGGTTTTCGTGGGGCTGGAATGTCGATTGATGGATGGCTAGAGTGATGCTCCTTGTGATCTGCTTCCCCTGTGGCCAGACCGTCATTTTTAACCGGTAAGCTGCCCCATCCCCAGGACCACTCTGATTCTTGAGTAGCTGCTGTTGTTCGCGGCGTTTGATACTATTTCGATCATGAAGATGATGCTGACAAGCATGAGATTGGGCACTGTCACCTTAAATACGAAATCTTGATGAATGAGACACTAACCTCGAGCTCTGTATCGCTCAGCGCATTAACAGCTGGATTGGATCTGGGCGGGGGCTTTTTCACTTGCACTTGCTGCGAAGATTTGTGCGAGTGACGACGGGGATGAACTCCTTCGGCGTGCTCTTTGTGGTGGTGATGGTGGCGGTGGCGGTTTTTAGGGCTCTGCTGGTTGGCAACTGGCGGTGGAGGCGAGGATGCTACGGAGCTGGCTGAACTGGTCTCATCTCTGAACTCGCCTCTTAGTGAAAGCTTTGAGTTCAAGTTCTTCGAAGGAAAGCGCCGCATTATTGCCGGCGCGTTTGGCGACAGAGTATTATTCTCGCCTATAATGCGATGTTACGAGTTGCCTCGAGTCAGCCTACTGCTTAGACTTGCTCATCATTGCTCAACTTGTCGACCTCTTACCCAAGAACTCTTTAAGATTCGGCATCGATGCCGATCGGCGATTCGGGAGAGTGCCCAACCCGTTAATAGCTTTGGGGCGCAGAGCAGGTCGCGCAGTAGGTCGCGACGGCAAGCGAGGGTCGAGACTGCTGGGGACATGCGCCATAGTCGAGGAAGTTTCTGCGACCGGGTTGTCTTGCGAGTTGACGCTATGCACCGGCCCTCTCCTTTTCCGCCGAGCAGCCCTCTTGCGCCGATGGTGACCGTTCAAAGCGCCGGCCATGCGTGCTTCATGTTCATCAGACGCATCAGAGTTCAGATCAGAGTCCTCGGTCTTGTAGCCAGTCATGTCCATTATCATGCCCTCCTTTGGATATGACAGAGACCCACTGCTGCCTTCGTTATTAACGGAGATGGTCTCTGGCGCGAGCAGGTGTCCAGCATCCTGTCGACTATCATCGAAAGGACCCGCCGAGTCAATAGGCTGAAAGTTCTCCATAATGTCGCGAGCCTTTAGCACCGGAGAGGGTGGAAGGGACATGGTTAGCGACCATCGTTGAACTTGCCGCTCCATGAAAGCGTGTACAGACGTCGTTGCCTCATTAGCACTGCTTGAATGTCTCCCTTGTCCTTTTGTACCGCCGTATTTCACCGCGGATGCGTAATCTGGCTTTCTGTCAAGTTCAGGCGACAAGTCTGCTCTCTCGTCTTCTTCAAACTCTGATCCATGTCCACTATGGGCGCTGACATAGCCTGCATCTAAGACTGTGGGTGGAACGTGTAGCATTATGTAAGGAACGGCAGCCATGTGAGGGACGGGATTCCGCCGCGTTCCGCATGTCTCAGCAGCATGATAGAACGTCGTGATTTACCAATATCGTCAGGCGGATATGTCATGGTGCTATGCCCTTCGGCTAGATCCAGATAGTCAATGTCCTCCTCAACCTTGTCTGTATTGGGTCCTGCCAGTGGAGACGTGGCAAACTCTTCGGGCACGTCCTGCTCAGTCTCAAAGACAAAGAAGGCTTCGCCTGCATCGCCGACCTTCATAGGGAAATCAACAACGCGACCATTGATGGTCAACTCAACCTAAAAAAATGGCCGTCGGGGAGTTATTTCGACCATGTATCAGAGCTTATTGATGTAGAGCGGACGTGCGCGACAAAGTCACTTTAGACCAGGAAACGCATTTCAGTCGGAAGGCTTTTGAAGAGGGGGTATAGCAAGGTTCGTCTCGCGGTACCGATATGCTTGGAGGTGGGGACAGACCAAGTTATGCTTACCACTTTCTCCTGCGGTCGGAGAATGCTCAGTTTGCCAAAGCGGACATGGAATGGCGAGCATGCTAGTTCGCCATCGGCCTGCTCGACCACGACCACGTCAATGGCGCCCGAAAGCGTGGCTGGATTGAGCTCATTGTAGAACCTTGAGACTGTGGAGAAGAAGCTTCCCACGGACTGCATTCTCGCTAGCCTTGCTTGCTCGCACGAACAATGGCAAAACTAAAAAAAAAAAAAAAATGAAGGCTTGGTGGTGAGGGTGGTGAGGGTGGTGAGGGTGGTGAGGGTGGTGAGCAGAGGGTGAATGGTAAGGAGGACGAATCGGATAAACAGAAAAAAAGCAGCAGACTGTCAGGCTGTTAACGAAAAGAGGGACAAGGGAAGAAGAAGGGAACCACAAGGACGAGCACGTTCCCCTTTGTGCGCGTGCAAATAAAGCGTGTGTCCGACAGCACGCCGACGAATCAGACGCGTCGGTCAACCATTTCGTTTTTACTACATTTTTATTGAATCTGTTTATGCGCTTCCGACCAACTCCATCTGTCCTGCACGCCATTTACGCATCCAAGGCGTCCTTGCCAACCAATTCCTTACCCATCTTCTTGTCCAATCTGCAAGCAGGATTGGACTGGATCATATCCAGATCAACCTTGTGTCCCAAGAGCTGTCAAACACAAAGTGATCAAGCAAAAAACAATAGTAAATACAAGGTAAAAGAAAAAAGCAACATTCACCAAAACCGAGGCCACTGTTATATGTTACCTCACGGATATTGTCCAGACCGTACTTGATCATGGTGGGGCGCTCCAATCCGAGACCCCAAGCAATAACACGGACATCGGGATCCAGGCCCATGGCCTGCAACATCTCGGGACGGAACATTCCAGAGTTGCCGAGCTCGACCCACTTCTCAAGACCAGGGTGCCATGAAAAAATTTCCATACTTGGCTCGGTGTAGGGGTTGAAGGCGGGCTTGAACTTGATGTTAGGCACGCCCATCTTCTCGAAGAAGATCTCCATGAATCCAATCAAATCTCCCAGCGTCAAGTTCTTGTCAGCAATGACACCTTCGACCTGGTGGAACTCTGCAAGATGGGTCGCGTCTACAGTCTCGTTACGGTACACACGGTCGATCGAGAAGAACTTTGCGGGCTTGAACTCGCCGCCCCTGGCCTTGGTCTCCTGGGCGAGACGATAAAGCATGTTGGACGAAACTGAGGTGGTATGTGTGCGGAGCAACAGCTTCTCAGCCTCCTCAATCTTCCAGTCGTATCCATATCCAATGGAACCGTATCCTCCGTGAGAATGGACCTCCTTGACACGGTTCACATATTCCATGTCGGTAAAGTTGCTGGAGGTGGCAGGGTCTATGGAGAGACATATTCATTCCATTAGCATGAGGACTTCACAACTTGACAATATCTGGAGATGAAAGAAATAGCATCTCGAGTTATGTCGTACCAAGAAGGAAGAAGGTGTCGTGGGCATCACGGGCAGGGTGCTGCTGGGGCTGGAAGAGAGCATCGAAGTTCCAGAACGAAGACTCGACAAACTTGTTGGTAGGCATCTCCTCGAAACTATAACGCGCGCGTAAACAAACACTAGTTAGCAAGTCGGTCTAGTCCACGATTAGGAACACACCCAAGAGAAGGTACACAGAAAGACGCTACTATACCCGAGCTCAAAGAAAATCTTGCGGAACTCCTCGCGCACTTTCATGAGAGGATGAAGATGGCCTCCCTCGGGAGGGTTTCCAGCAAAGTTGTACTTCTTGAATGTCTGAGTTTTCCACGATCCATCAGCCAGCATCTCAGCGGTCAGGTCGGTAGCCTGCTTCTCGATCGTCAAGGAGAATTTGGGACCCTTTGCGACCTTGTATGAGATCAGCTTACTATGAAAGTCATGCCAGAGAACAGGACATTCTGGTTAATACTTAGTTATCCTGCGGTCTGGAAATATACTTTGTTCACTCCAGCAAAGTGCCCCATAGCCTCTGACGTACATTTTCTCAACGTGCTTGCGAGCCTGGAGGTCTTTCAAAGTGGCAGCCTTGGAGTGGGTTCCAGTCTTGCGCACCTCAAGGGCATCCAACTGTGTCTGATCGACAATGGACTCGACCTACAGTGGGCACACAAGTTTACAAAGAGTGAGTCAGCCAAATTTTTGATTCGATGTTGTTTGCCATATCCACAGCATTGATTGTGCCCGAGTCAAAAGTGTCGCTGCGCCTACCTCGCGCATAAGCTTATCGCCGTCCTTCTTGATCCACTTGTTCTTGAAGGCCTTGCCCTGTCCAATCTTTGCGGAAGCGCCCAAAAGTTTCTACAGGTCCCAGCAAGTCATATGTTTGTCAGTGTATCTTCGCGATTATCCCTGTTCGCGAATTCATGTCGCATCCACATAAGTTGTCTCCTGGCATTTACAGCAAGCTCGGCAATGGCGATTCCGTTGACGGGGTCGACAGCGTTGAACACTTTAGCCTCGTGACTTCCAGAGTCGGCAATCTCGTTTCCTTCGGCGGTCAGGTTGAAGTGATCGAGCTCAATGGTGGTGTACGTGACCATCTGAGCAAATGGATTGACAGGCAAGCAAGTAAGCAAGAACAAGAAGGATGCGTTAGTTTTCGTGCGTGCATTGAAGAGTTTCCCCTACACATATCTCTCTCCTTCGATGCATCCTTTTGGCCACCAAAACGAAGGCGACGACTGACGAGCGGTCATACCTCTTTGCTGGCGAGACTGTTGAGGACACCGACGACAGCAAGGTATGGGATGGGGGTGCCATCTTGGTTCTTGAGGGTATTGGTGTTCTCGATAGCACCCTGGGAGTCCAGGGTGGTAAGAATGAGGGTCTGGATGTCCTCTGATGTAGCCGCCATGGTGATCTGTTGGAGGTTTGAGAAGAAGGGCGATGGAAATGTTGCACTGATGTGTTTATTTGTGACTTTTTAACAACACAGCCAATCAGACCAGTGACTCAGAATGGACAAAGGTGTCGTCCAGAGGTGTCAATACTCTGTCACGCCAACGCCTTGAGGGAACTCAGGGCTTTGTACTCTAACCATACCTTGGATGACCGACGTTCGTCATTGGCATGCCAAAGCTTCCGTCCGCTCCTAGTGTGTCCAATGTACCTGTCCCGTGCGGCAACTACACTGTCCAATACAATCCTTCTGCACGTACAAGTGAAATACTTTGACCGATGTTGACAGTGAGCACGATACTTCGAGCGGCCTGCGGGCGGCTATGCTAGTCTTCGCGTCCACGTTATTGCGTGTACATGTCATGTCTGAGAGTAAACGGGTTTGCTAGATTGCTGAAAAACAAATTCCGTTAGTTGCATGTAAGTGCGCGGGCAGGACACAGCTGTGTGCGGGGAGAAGACCTTATTCCATGAAAGGGAGGGCAAGTGGGGATCCTGCCAGAACGCTTTTCTCGTCTCTGGGCCAGTCATCCGTGAATGCCCGAAGTTGGCCGTGAGAAATTAAGAACTGGGAGGCGGACGAGCAAGTTGGTCGTCTAAGCGGCCAAGCAGCATCGAGAGAACGTCCATTGCTTGGCGGGGGCCTCAGAACGGTCAGGGCGGCAATACATAGCCGGCAGCTATGCTCGCGTGCACCGCCGCCAGCGCTGCGGATGGGCCGGACTACAGCCGATCAGTCCAGAGACCGAGGCGTCGATGTGCACTTGTCCAAGGGCAGCGGCCAATCAGGATGAGCCCGTCGCAGACTGCACACATGTGAAAAAATGTGGTCGGCTGCAGAGGGGAAAAAAGTTCCTGGATACATTATTTCTTCGATCCGACCACACATAACTCACGATCTTTTTTATTTGTCCTCGCTGTCTTTGTCGCTCTTTTCTCCGCACTCTTCTCTTTTCTTCTTTCTCTCTCCACTCCCTCTCTTTTCCCCCACGCATTATGTCTGCCGAATTCGCTGACACAAAGCCTGCCCAGAAGGTCGCTCCTCAGACCTCGGCCGTCAAGTCTTTCCTCTCTGGAGGCTTCGGTGGTGTTTGCTCTGTCCTCGTCGGACACCCCTTCGACCTCGCCAAGGTAAAGAGATAAACCACATACACCAACGAGAAAAGTCGCAACCATAGCGCGCGTGCAATATACACCACCCCACTCGGAAAAGGAGGAGGAAGAGCAAGGCAAGCACTCTTGCGTATTACGGAAACAGGATTCATCTCATCAGCTTCGCTCGGTCACATTGGTTCGAAAGCATCGGAAAAAAAAGCCATCGCACCTTCAGATGAACATCCGACAAATGGAATAAGCAATGAAAGGAGCTCGACAGAGGTGTAAAGCTTTGGGCAGTAGGAAAGTTGTGAGGAGGATGGTCGAGAAAGAGCTTTTCCTCTGTCCTTCTCATAGGGACAACAACACTGGCGCCTCTCAGGATTAGCTCTTCAACTAAACGATACTTTTCTTTACGTATACAGGTCCGTATTCAGACCAGCCCCAACGGCACCTACACCGGCGCTATTGATGTCTTCAAGAAGACTGTGAAGTCGGATGGTTTCCGTGGCCTCTACCGCGGCATGGCCACTCCCCTGGTCGGAGTCACCCCCATTTTTGCCGTCTCGTTCTGGGCCTACGACATGGGCAAGAAGGTTGTTTACGCTGCCACCCCTGGCCGCGCCTCCCAGGAGCTGTCCATCCCTGAGCTTGCCTTCGCTGGTTTCTTCTCTGCGATCCCCACCACTTTGTTGATGTGCCCCACTGAGCGCATCAAGGTTGTTCTTCAGGTAAGGATCTTGTTTTCTTCCTTGGATACTTTAAGAGTACAAGAATGCTCTCTCACGTGTAACAAGGCAAAAAGCAGAAGGAAGGCCTGTTCATTCATCTCCAGAGCGTCCTTTCCTTATCGCGGTACTCTGCCAAGTGATCACACACACTTGTCGGATCGCGATCACAACAATCTCATCTCGTGTGAAGAGCGCTCTCGGGAAGTTGCCTACATTTAGCTTGTCTTCTCACCCACCTCGTTATTATGTGAATGCCTACTAGACCCAGGCCTCGGGCGCCAACAAGCTCTACAATGGACCTATTGATGTCATCCGCGCCTTGTACAAGGAGGGTGGTGTCGCCTCCATCTTCCGCGGCACTGGTGCCACCTTGTTGCGCGATGGTCCCGGATCTGCTGCTTACTTTGTTGCTTACGAGTTGATCAAGAGGAGCCTTATCCCTGAGGGTGGCAAGGCCTCTGACTTGAACCCCCTGTCTGTCCTCTTCGCTGGTGGTACGTGATACTGCATGACCACACCGCTGTCTCTTTCCGTGCTGGTCTTTTTGTGCACACACTCACACGCGGGCGACCTGAAAACTAACTTTTGAATCGAACTCGATCAATGAAAAATAGGTATGGCTGGTGTTGCCATGTGGACCATTGCCATCCCCCCAGATGTCCTCAAGTCTCGCCTCCAGTCCGCCCCAGCCGGCACTTACAAGGGCACTGCTGATGTCCTTCGCGTCCTTTTGAAGACCGAGGGTCCTCAGGCTCTCTTCAAGGGTCTTGGCCCTGCCATGATGCGTGCATTCCCTGCCAACGCTGCGTAAGTTCCCCTTTTTCATGCGCATTGTCCTCGTCGATTGTCGACCGTGCCCTCCCTGCAATTACCCTTGAGCTAACTCGTCTCCTTCCTTTTTTCACTTGTAACAACTCTTATAGCACCTTCCTGGGAGTCGAGTACAGTTTGCGTGCCATGAACATGATCTGGTAAAGCCGAGCCAGCTCTGATCTTTTGAGTGGAGAGCGATCCATTCTCCCCGGTGCAGAGAGATGAATCGTCCTTGTCCCCCGCACCCCACACATCCCCAGTCTCCACCTTTTACCATTCGAAACGGATGCATCGGTACCCAGCCATAATCCTTTTTGAAACCTCGTCGTCATAGAACCTTTTTTTTCCCGCCCCCTGTATAATAAACGCTTCTGGAAAGAGAAAAGAAGGGAGGGCTGTGCATTGACGTGTCTATGTGGCAATCAGCACGAGCCTGGAATGCAGACTGACTGTCTGCACACTCCAAAGCAGCTTGTGCGATGTATCTCCACATAATCAAAGAGGACGCATGTGTATAGTGTATAACACGATCGCCGTTTCGGTGTCCCTGTCTCGATCGGTGAAGATGGTCTTGCAGGTGCGGGCGTCGAATGCAAGGGTGTGTCAGAGATATTGATGAGGACGAGACCGCAGGTGAGCCAAGGCTCTCGTCTGCAACCTGTCCAGTGCGCTTTTCACCGGCGACTGTGATTGTGTACGAAATAATTATGTATTTGTATGTGCTCACACTCTTTGCTGACCCTCTCTTTCCTTCTTTCTCACTCTCTCTCTCTCTCCCCCACTCTCTATCTCTCTTTCTCTCTCGCTCTTTCACTCTCGTTTATTCTCTCTTTCCAACTTCACTTCCCACCACACCATCTCCTTCAGTCTCTCATTCACCCCTGCCTCTCGTGCCCATCGCCCAGCAATCCCCTTGACCGCCTTCCCTTTCCCTGCCTCGTCTCTTGCATTATTCACGCCAAGGTACGTTCACAGCCTCGCCTTCGCCCTCATCGCTAAAGTTTTTCAAAACGGACACCAGCAACCTCGCCCATCGACAACCGCAACACTTCAGCTCTCGTGTGCAGTGTGCAATCGCTGCGCTGGAGACAAGGGCAGACAAGGGCCTGCTTCTGCCATCCTCCATCCCACGTCCCTCGTCCAACGCTTGCAGAGAGTCGATCATATTTCGCCATCCGCTGATTCAGTCTACTCTGCAGCTGTTCTTTGCTCTTTTTTATTCTTTTTGCTTCTGTATATCGTTCTCTCCAACCCTTGCCCCCTCTCCTTTTCCTTCCTTCTATTCACGCGCCGTCTCCTTTAAAAAAGGAAAAAAAAAACAAAAGAAGGACCGTTACTACTAGTCTCTTTCGAATCTTGATCCTCTCCTCGCATTTGCCCATGTACTGACCATGTTCTCCCCTTGCCATTGTTCTTTCTGCTGACACAAAAGGGACATTTTCTCAGCATATCTTTCTTGATTTTACTGTCAGTATGCAATATTAACGTATCGTCTCTGTCATACTCTGGTTGTGTAGCCCACGCTCAATAGCAACCCATCAACCCACCGAAAAATACTTTTCGCACGCCCCAGTACACCTCAAATACAACATACTCCTCCGTCTGGAAACGCCCATTATCCTTTCTCTCTCTCTCTCTCTCTTTCTCTCTGTCGATCATCCGGCACTGATAAGAAAAGATCATTACTCGCGCTTTCCCCTTGATACCCCGCTCTCGACTCCACCTCCCCTCGCCCACTTTTTTCACTCTCTTTTTCTTTGTCCCCCAGACGCTCATGTCTACAGAAATGCGACTTCAGCGACAGCTGGAACACAACAAGCGCCTTCGAGAACAGTACGAACTGGAGCGTATCTCCGTATCACAAGCCAGCTCTCTGTAAGTCTTTTATATTACTATTCATATTCACGCGCGCGCGTGCCCATTTTTTGCACATAACCGAACAACAAAATCAAAAAGCGAAAAAAAAACTTTGGTTTTGAGTGGCGTGGTATGTGGTTTCTGGGCACTCAATGAGAATTATCACCTAAAAAAAAAAGGAAGGGGGGAGGGGGCAATGGGCGCCCTGCACAACTCTTGCCACTGCGCTGGGGACGTATCCAACGTTCAAGAGAATGACAGATGACAACGCTCCGTGTCATAATTCTTCCACTTGGAAACTTTTTCTTATTGCAAATATACCGTTGATACCAGGGGTTCCAGGGGGGTGTACTCATAATTGCATTTAGAAGGACGATCTAGAGTTTGGTCCCTGAAGCGTCTCATTGGCAAAACAAATACACAGATAAAGAAAATAAGGGAGGGTGGTGAGAGAGGATGGAGCAGGGGAGGGGACATTGGCGAGACGGTACGTGCATGCCGAAGGTGGATGGTGCCATGGGGAGCGGGCTAGGGAATGGGAGCGGAGAGGGCAGTTGTGTCGTACGAAAAATCGATGGAACCCACACGGACAGGGAGGGCAGAGGGGACTTTGGAGTGTCGGAGATGGGTTCGCCTTTTTTTTTTTTTTGCGCCCAGCACACACATCCTCTTTCGGATGTGGAGGCTGGCTCTTTCAAAATCGAAATCACAGTTAATGCGGAGAGACAGGGACCAGTTTCTGGTCAACCATCTCTTGCGAACTCTCCGAATACTGCCCCCCTGAAAACACGAAGAGTCCGTTTTGAGCCCTCTTCCAGAGACGAGATGGACGAGCGCTTCCCTTGGAGGGTTTCAGGATGGACTTAGAAAACAGCAAAACACCCTGGACTATCGCGCCTTTGTGCTTCATTTTTAGCTAGACATGCCCGCCTGCCACCTAGCGCCCGCGCCTTCGCCGTGTTCTCTCTCACAGTTCCGCGTCATGCATCTTTCCCGTCTAACCGCGCTCTCTCTCTCTCTCTCTCTCCCTCCGGCTGTAACTTATTTCTCGCGCTAGGCTGATCAAGTACTGCATGGCCAACAGAGACGTGTTTGTAACGCAAGTCTGGGGCGACCTGGAGAAACAGGAAGATCCTTTCATGGCACAGCCCAAAGGATGTGGTTGCAACATCATGTAAAAGCCATCTTCCCCCTTCATCTTGCTCTTCTCTTTGAATTATTCTTTTTGTCGCTCGCTAGCACAGCACACTATGCCCCGCTTCTGAGAGAAAGAGACAAACAGCAAAAACCTTGACGATCGGCCGCACGTCCCCTCTTTCCTAGTTGGTCAAAGCCCCCTCCTTCATTTTACAGTTTCTTTTTCTTTCATCTTCCTCTTCTCTCTTCTTTCTTTCGGTTGTATATATAATCATAATAAATAATATCTTTCTTTTTCTACTGCTTGATCTATCTACATACTCGACGTCGCTTTTTCAGATATGGATCTTTGTTCATAGTTAAAGTACAACGGTAACCGCGGCGACGTGAAAGTTCTTTTTTGAGCGCATATTTGATCTGGATATACCCAATCGTGAGAGGGAAGCTTCGTTTTTGTTCAAAAACGCGTCTTCCCCCGTCTCCTTCCCTCTTCTCGCAGGGCGTTTTTCATCTTCGTCCTTCCTTCCTTCCTTTCTTCCTTTCTTCCTTCCTTCCTTCCTTCCTTCCTTCCTTCCTTCACTTGGCAAACACAGGCGAGGCCAGCGCAGAAGAAACCTTCTCCTCGCACATCTCACTCATGCGCTCCATCTCCGCCGGCTCCAAGGCCTCCATTTCCATCAACAGATCGTAGAGCTCCACATCCTTCTCGAACGGGTACCGTGTCGCTATCGTCCTAAATGTCAGGATCCGCTTGATGATGGTCGCAATCGTCCTGTGCTTGTGTAGATTCACCAACCATGGCGACGTCGGCGTAGTCATCACGTCCGTCTGATCCTGTAACGTAGACGACGCGTGCAAGTACGACCCAGGAACTGCGCTAATCGCACTTTGCGGCGGACTGGGCAGCTGATGCGTCCTGTCCAGGTCCGCTTCTCTGGACAGGGTTCTAGGCTCCACAAAGGACGGCAGCTCCGTATTGTACAGCAAGTCAGAGAGATAGACGCCTATCGTTTGGTCGGGTTTAAAAAAAGCGACAGTCGTTAGTGCCCAATTTCGGGTCTAAAACGATGCAAAAAAAAGAAAAAATATGATGGGCTTGTTTCTTTGCCCTATCTGGCATTTTGGTGGGTCCCAATGAACCTTACCTAGAAAAGGGATGGACCCACGGTGTTGTTGCTGTGCCTTATCTGTGTCCTGAGCAGACTGATAGGGCGACGACTGTAAACTATGTTGCCGCTCTCTCTGCTTGTCCTTGTCCTTGCTTAACGTGGACACCAATGACGGAAAGACTGGTCCCGAAAGCGATTTGGTGTGGCCAGAAATCGCTGTACCAACGCTATGGCTTGAGCTCCTGCCAAAGGACGATGTGTGCTGATGGGAATGATTTCGTGGGTGTGCCGTTGTTGGTGGTGAACCGTACTTTTCCTTATCCTTGTCTTTGCTGCTGCTGATGCTCATCTTGCTAAACAGGCTACCAGTGACCTGCTGCTGGTGTTGCTTAGTGCCTCCTCCCGGGGTCGATGCGGCCAGCGTTGACGTAGAGGCCTCGTTGGACAATGCCGCAGCACCCCCTGCTCCTCCGCCTCCTGCAGCACCTCCCCATTCATCAGCAATGTTCTTCATGGCATTGCGGAGATGTTTCCAGTTGTGGAATGGCGAAGTAAACTCGACAAGCTCTTGCATAACTCTCATCTCCTGCGATCGCACACGAGCCCAAGTTCGACTCAGTCGTGAGACCTCGTGGGCTTGCAGCCCAAGCATCAATTGGGTTAATGAGCTGAAGTTTGAGTGGTTGAAGCAGGTCTAACCAGTTTCAATAGAAAAAGTATTATGCCATGTCAGTAATGCTTTTTCGCGGGCAATGATGGAAACATAAAAAACCACATCACAATCTCCAGAGCTGGAACTTACGTGGGCGATCCGAATAAACTTCTCGATCACCTTGACCCTGAGCTCAAGATCCGTTGTCTTCAAAATCTCGGATGTAACCCAGTGGCATGTCTATATAGAGGGCAAAACGGTAGATAAGTGGCAGCTCAAAGTTGTAGCTCCCTTGCATGCGCGGGCCAAGACAAAAATCGAGTTTTGCGTACCAGGTTAAATCGGTCCACTAGCTGGGTCACTTTAGGACTATCCGTTGTTTGCGATTGTTGCGGAAATCGTTGCGTGATCGTCCTTGCAGTTTGGGACCGACTGAGGGGCCACGGGCGCTTTTCCAGGGAAGGCGAGGGCCTGTCCAGGGGCAAAATGGTCTCCATCGCCAACAGTTCCCGATCCTTTGACCGGTCAAACTCCTGACCATCCCTCTCTTCTCCAGTCGGTATGTCAGCGGTAGCCTCGGTCGGCTTCTTTCTCCAGCCTGCATTAACGAGCTCGTACCACGGGATCTGGTTCAATAACTCCCGCTCAATGAGACACAGCTGCTGAGCAATCATCTCCGATCGATACCGGAGAACAATAGAAGGCGGCTGCCGAGGAAAGTCCTTGACAGGCGAGATTATGTTCTGGAAGCGAGGGTTCATTGGACTCCGCTGCTGGATATAGCTGTTTTCGTGACCCTGATGGCTGTAGTAGGCTCCATGGCTAGGGTAGAACAGAGGCGACTGAAATCGATGGGCGGCTCCTGAACCGGCGCCAGCGCCGATCTTGGCCGTGGAATTGGATCTAGCCACGGATTTGGCATCCGGCGGTGGCGAGATTTCCTGCTCAGACAAGTTCAGTATGTGGGAATCAGACGTGGATCGCGTTTGAGTAGTTGGGCTTGACAGCGGGGTGTCCTCGGAAACAAGGTTGGGGCTAAGGGCCATGGTAGCTAAAGAATGAGGGTGTGAGTGCGAAGAACTTGGCGACTTCAGAGACGTGGTCCTCTTTAGCGCGACTTCGCTGTTGCTGCTAGGGTTATTATCCTGGCCAATCAGAATTCGTAGTTGTCGTTGCGTCTCCTCCAGAGCTGCTGCATACGCTGCGCCTTCGAGCAGGGGCTCCTGCACAGGTGATGTTAACACTGTCCCTACGGATACCCTGCGGCCCTCCAGCTTGCCATTCTCCCACCCACCGAGGCTTTGGATGTCAGTAGAGTGGCGTCGATAGGGTGGATACTCTTGCAGGCTCTGGCGATGCTGCAAGTAGTGATGATGAAAGTGTGTGTGCATGATCGGCATCGTTTGGCGGTGCGGGTGTAGTGCAAGCGAGTGGTTTCTACGCGTGCCCATGCCGGGACTAGGAGCCTTCAACGAGCTTCTTGGCGTTGCAGCTCGCGCCCCTTCCTCCTCCAATGCTCCTTCTGGTACATTGTCCATTGTTACGTGCATGGAACTACGGCGAGAGTGGCTTGAATGGATAACATCGACGCTTCTGCGACGCATCGCCATTCGTTGAGAGGACGATTCTTTGTTCCTATCATCTGTATCGGGTCCTGTCTCCTGGCCGGTGAAAATGCGCTCAACAAAGCGGTCCACGTTTCCAGCATCACCTCTCTCCCTGAACGCCTGACTGGGAGGCACATGGCCCTGACTGATGATAGCGCCAAAGACAGAGGAGTTGGTCGAGGACATTGTCGTCCATGATGCGCGATGATCGCGCTTCGGAGTTGTTCTTCGTAGCGGCCTGCTGACAGGTGTGGGCATTAGCAAGGAATGCCCCGATGGATGTGGATCCCAGCTCATGGCCACCCGATCCTGATCCAGCAGCTCCCTCGCAGTCACCAGCTCTTTGTCATGCGTAACACTACTGGAACCAGGTGTCGATTGTCCTTGATCTCCGTTATCCAGTGCAATGTATCCGGATTCACCTGCCAGCCGCAGCTGACTCGAAAGCATCGGCTGCTCCAGTCGCCAGTGCTGAGCCTTACTGTCCTTGATGTGCTCTGACCTAGCGCTTTTAACAGACGAGTTCACAGGCTCAGCTGCCTGGATCCTGGCGGCCCTATCCAACCACTGGTCGTTCTCCTCATCCTCATCACTAGACCAACCGTACGATTCTGTCTCGCGCTGACGATCCTCGCTGGGTACACGCTGACCCTCCGAGGACGCGACGAAGCTGCTTGTTTGTGCACAGTCGTCGAGCATGGTCATGGAGCGAGATAGTTTACTCATGCCAGGGTGGACACGGTCCTCATGCCACTGTTGGAGAGAGTGGTCGCGCGCATTGCCGCTAGAGGATGCCGCTATATCCCGCGGGCTCTCTCTGAACGAACCCCTGCCACTGAAAGGTTCTCCCATGACCAAGGAGTGATTGGAAGCGGAGGCTGCTGCAAGTTGAAGGTCATGAATGGACGACGACGATGACCTTGGCAAAAAGGCGCGCTTGACTTTGGAAAGTTGCTCAACAGTCGCATTCATGTATTGCGTCCATGTTTTCTTCTTCTCCGAGGACGTAAAGGGTCGGGGAGGAGGATTTGTATAGGGCTCTAGCGGCCGAGGTGATTCCGGGGGCGAGAGTGCGAGGGACGAAGACGAGTCGAACGACGGGGCAGCGTACGATAGTGGCCGCTGGTGGTTCCTTGAGTCACTCGAGCGCGGCACTGTATGGCTTCGATGATGGTGATGATGGTGGTCATGGTGCAGATTTTGAGAATGATAAGGCGAGTGGTCAGAGGCCTCTGGAGAATGAAGGTACTTCGAACACCCTGCTGGCAAAACCTCCGGGGTGTTTACGGACGGACAACGTGCCGTGCCGTGCGAAGTGGAGGAAACAACCGAGAATGCGGGGGAAGGTAGCTGTCCTTTGCCGTCTTGGTGTTGCTCGCCGTCTACGCTCTCATCCTCCGAGTCGAAGTCATCCGTATCCCCATCATCATCCTCCAACTGATCATAGTCCTGCCCTCTGTGGATGACCGAAGCATTGTCTTCTGGGTATATGTCGACTTCGCTCTGGCTTTCCATGGAGTACAAATCCGGTTCCTGCTCCGTAGACGCGTCTGCAGATGACCTTTCATCTTCGGTCCCGGGTCGCTGTTCAAAGTCCATATCCATGTACTCGCCTGTCGACATGTGCTGGTGACGCTTATCGAGCGTTGGGCCACTCTCCAAACTTGAACGCTTGCTCGTTTTCGGAAAATCACTATAGGCTGTGAAACGTCAAGTCATGACAAGAGAAGCGGGGACCGTCAGTGAAACGAAAAGTATAAACTACGACTTAAGAAGTCAAGTGAGATCATAGATACATACCCGGGCTGTCAAATCTGCGGTAACGACCGGGTATATGGCTAGGCTCCTCCCCTTGCCATGAGGGTGAGGGATGCTCTAGTGCTCTCTGAGCCATTTCACGGCAGTGGACCTTTCTCTTGAGATGGAATAGCCTCCGTAATTCTTTGACGATTCTCTGGTCACGGACGCTGCTTTGTATAATGGGGTGCTCTGCCAAGGATCTCAAGTTTTCGATAAAGGTGCGGCGGAGCACCTTGGACTCCATGAAGTCGTATTCAAAATAGTTCAAGAGCCAGTGCCGCATGGTGACGAACGTTCGAACCCTGACAATTTGTCGTTGGGGCGTGTCCTCCGTGAGCGCCCAGTGAAAACGGGCCATCAGTAGCTTGAACAGGGCCAAGGGCGAAATGAACAGCCGAAAAATCAGGAAAAAGTCCGTGAGAAAGGTGTAGTCTGAACGGGGTTGAAGCACGTTGTGAAAGTGCAAAGATGTTAACATCACCCTCTATAACATACACAAACCAAATTTGCGCGCGCGCGATCTCATGAATGGACGCGTAGACACGAAGACACTCACCAATATCACTTGTTAGTTTCTCAACCAGTTTTTCGACAGTTGCAGCCATGATGACCCGAGCTTCTAAAGCAGCCGCCGGCTGGGCTGATGTGCTGGATCCTGCAGCATTAGCATTTGCTGTTACCGATTTAGCGGATGATGACGCTGCTGCGGAACCTGCGGACCTCATAGCAGATGCAATGCTGCTGAGTTTATCAGATGGCCGTGAAGAGGTGGGCGATGAGGGAGGACTCGCACCAGGTGGCGTGTCCGATCCTGATCGTGCGGCCCTACTTTTAGGGGAAGTCGCCTCTGCTGAGATTCCATCGCTCGGCCTATGTAGATCATTGTCGAGCGAATCCCGCTTTCCTTTCTCCCTCGCTTTAAACGCCTCGCCTGCAGACCACCTTTTCACGATCGAGGACGAGGGTTCAGGCGAGGATAGCGTCTGCGATTGATGTTGGCCATGGCTTGAATGTGCAATATCAATAGGTGCTGACGGCTGTGCTGTACTCCCGGTGCTGCGTGTTGTGCTCCAGAGGATATAGGCTTCGTTTTCGTCCGATACAACGCTATCGAAGACGGAGGGGTGAATGTCTGGGACAAACTGCGTCGCGCTTTCGTGGTTAATCATTCCGTATCCGCCGTGCTGTATCGACTGGATCTCCGGCGCGAGAACCTGCCTGTCCAAGACCGGATTCCGACTTGCTGAGAGGACGCCGGTACTTGTGCTATGACGACGATCGACGCTGGTTACTACTTCTGCCTGCTTTGCCAGACCACCGACACCGTTCGCCCGAGTTTTATCAAACGTCAGCTCAAAGTCGGTAAACGTCGGAATAGGGGGCAGCGTCCATTGTGATGCAAAGTAATCAGTGGGTGAGGACACTGGTGTCGGTGGGGGGTACGCAAGATCCGGCTCGGCACTGGGTACGTATGTACGCGTGTCCTGCATGACACTATTACTGCTAGTTTTGCTGGTAGTGCTGACCATCCCGTCATTGTCAACAGTGCAAATGCTAGGGACGTCTTTAGGCGATGTGGAATTTGAGGGAGCGACCGCGCCTGGTATTGCTACAGGAAGCGTTTTTGGACTGGACGCGCCGTCAGCTGTCGGGTTTGAACTGGTCTTCAGAGGTGGTAGTGCTGGTGATTTGCGAGTATGCAGGTCCTTGGGTGTGATTTGTAGCTGCAGAATCACTCCGTCGCGGTCCAGGGCATGAGCAAGAGGAGGACTATCCCCAGCAACATTGCCACCATGGATTTCAACTTGAGCTGCATCCATGCTGCTGTCCACGGGGTGTGTGATCGAGTTCTCTCCCATATCTGTCTCCTCTGCATCCTCTTCTCCCGCTATAACTTCTGCTGTTGCTTTTGGTGACAGTCTTCCTAGCGGTAGAGGTGACGGTGTTGCACATGTTGCTGCACAATCGAGGCTATCCCGCGCATTTCGCGTCACGAACGTGTGACGGGAAAAAGTCTTGTGGTCGACTGTTAGCCCTGGAGTGAGAGTTTCAACGACAGGCGATGTGGTTGTTGTGGTTATTGTGGTTGTCGTATCTGCATCGGAGGACGGCCCGGGCAGAGACGCGGGTAGACCATGGCTGCCGTGAAAATGAGCCGCAGCGAACATGTCGAGGATGTGTGACCAGGTTTCGAGAGAGAGATGCAGTGGATATCGACGTCCCATTCAGGCAAACACAATACACAGGGCACGAACAGGACACAAGCAGCGCACAAACAAAGAGAAGAGGGCATTCGGTACGACAAGGGCATGGCGTGCACACAAACATTCGAGGCAGGATACCCGCGTCGTTTTTTTTTTTTTTTGTTTTTATCGTCAAGGGGTCCAGTTGGTCGAAGGGAGAGAAAATAGATGGCCATGAGAAGGGAACAAAAAAAGAAAAAAAAAGGATGCAGGGGAAGGGTAATTCGTAAAGGGAATAGTAGATGGGAGAAGAAAGGGCCAAGGGCAGACAGAACACGAAAGAAAAAGAAGGAAAGAGAGGAAAGAGATGAAGAGATATACCGTGGTAAGTTTACAGTTATCATCACACCGTCAGACATCCCCTTTTCCTCTTCCTTATCCTTTTCCATTGCTACGCGACACATGTACATACGTCGAGGCTAGCTGAACACTTTCCGCCGTGGATGGTGCGACTGGAGATGCATCTATCGGCAGAGGTGCAGCCGGGTCCATAATGTGTAGGGGCTCTGATATGCGATCGCTGCTTTGTCGGGTCTACGACTCACTGGGTAATGAGCGTCTCCTTCTTGCTGTTCTGGCGCCCTAGTGCGCACGATATGCCAACAGAAGAGAACGAGAAAGTATCAGCGCGCCAGGTGTGGCTACGTTTGGCGTTGTACTGCGTTAGGTGGGAGTGCATAAAGAGCAACCGTAACGACAGTAACGAAGGAGGAGGCAAGTTGGCTGAGGATGAACGAGGAGAGGTAGGAAGGTGAAGGTCCAAACCGAGCGCAAACGAGAGACTATCCCGAGGGGGTACATGTTTGGAGAGAGAGAGAGAGAGAGAGAGAGAGAGAGAGAGAGAGACGTACCTGGCTTGCTGCCAGAGGAATGACCCCGTCCGAGATGCTGTGCGTGTTGTTCCTAGAGAAGGCGATGCAGCAAGACGCGTGTTTTCAACAAAGTTTGGCGAAGACACGCTCTGGTGTTGCTGAGCAACCACAGGGCAAAGTGAATGCGATTGAGGAGCGAGGACGCCGGATAATGCGACGGATTGGGAGAATGGGGATGGGGTGAATGAGAACGAGGACGAGAACGAGAATGGACAGAGAAAAAAAAAAGAAAAAAAGGGAGGACAGGGGAACAGCAGAGCAAAAGCAAATGCTGCACTAAAGCACTGGCGAGAAGAGAGGACAAGAGAGAATGAGAGAATGCGCTTGTTTTGGATGCCACACAAACCCTTTTTTCCCCCACTGTCACCTCTCTCTCATCTGCTACCCTTCGTCGGAGGATCTGTTGGTGGCATTAATCCGCTTCTTCATACCGCATCGTGCACACATACATTCTCTCACTCTCTCACTCCCCCACTCTCTCTTTCTCGACGTTTCCCGCCTTTGTACTCCAGGGCCCGTGGAGCAGGCAGATGTTTAGAATAGCGCAAGTTGCATGCGCTCTTACCTCGTAGAAAAGCGCGTCTTGTGTCAAGATGAAAAGGCAGAGGCGCTACCCCAAGGGGGTGAGATCTGGGTCTTGGAGGACCCTCCCCTAGAGCTTCAGAAGAGCAAAGCCCGATAGTAAGACATGGTGAAGGAAGCACAACACAAAGAGCTTTATTGCCAAAATAAATTGCGCTCAGAGGCCTCGCGCATCAAATCACCTCTGCATTGGCCCATGCCGTCTGGTGGGGTTGCCACCTTACTCTTAACTCTATCTCAATTTGAGAGATCCATGCTTCCTCTTGCTCTTCCTCACACTGCCTCATTCTTTGCCTGCCTTCGTATGCGGCACCTATACTTCAGCAACCAAGCGCTTGACGCTCAAGCGCACCGTGCCTCTCCTCCCCTTTTTTCAGCTCTTGCCTTTCTTCAAGAGCATGAAGTGTTGGCGCGAATCTCGTAAATGTACCCCGATCGTCAGAACCTACCCGTTCCTTTGTACACTAATTTAGCAGACGACGCGGGAGCACTTACAAATGAACCTTGGACCTTTTTTCTGTCGATCTCATTGAGCTCATAGACGCTAGTTTTAGACTGCAGAAGGCCCAGATCTTCAGCGTGTCTGCACGCGTGCTGCAATCCTCGAGTAGCCCCTCATACTTTTATACCCCTGTCTGCTCATCTCGCATGTTCCATTGTGGTGGGGGGGGGGAGAGAAAAGCTAATGATGATTTTATTTGCCACGGTTCTCTGGCTGAGCTTTATAGTCATCTTCGGCAATCACCAAGGCTGTCATTATTAAAAACAAGGAGGTTCTGCCAGGCAGGAAACAAATGGAGACATGCCGTCGAGAACCGTGTTTTTGCACGGGTTACGACCGAAAGGAGCAAGTTCAAGGCAGAAGGGCACACATACGGTATAGGTTCAAGGGAGGAAACAAGGGGGACCGCGGACACTCACTACGGAAATAGAGCTAGCCGCTTGACCCCGTGGCCCACGTCCAAAAGTCCTCGACAGCGTTTGTCTCCTGCCTAACGATCGCAACAGTACTAGCCCTCGCACTGCCAGACAAAAGACCACTTTACACCCTTCTTGCCTCTGCTCTCGCCTTTGAACCCCCTCCAACAGTTTGTTCATTGCTCTGCTCATTGAATTCTCCGTTGTTCATTCAGTTCCATTCAGTCACTCAACTACCGCCCACCACGGCAACAACAGCAAGCTATTGAGCTTTTTCTCATTTTTTTCCGAGGCCCGGGCGCTCTTTGTAGAGACAGGCACTTTCGTTGGAGAACAAACTCATAACGCCAATGAACCGGCGGCAGCAGCAGCAATATGACCATGGTGGCACGGACCTACATCGCCTCCAACCTCTGAGCAAATCGCAGCGTGGAATGGGCTTGGAGCAGATTGACGATGAGGCCAAGGAGCACATTTCATGGCATCAGCGGATCAGCATCTGGATGATCAATGAAGGCAAGTCCTTTTTTTATCTTTTTTTGCTGCTGTTCTCTTGGTCCTCTTCGGATTCCATGAGAGCGTGAAGAAGCTTCAGCGCGTCCCAGGGTCCTATTGTTTCAGTCGAATTGGCCAATCGAAGCTCTCAAAAAAAAAGTCTTTCACCCCTTGATCGCACCGCACACCGCGCTAACACCGCCATCCTCTGTGCTCCTCCGCTTGCAGGCAGCCGCGTCATCTTCCTTGGCCTGTGGATCCTGGTCCATGTCGGCCTCTTTGGCCTCGCCTTCTTCAACTATCACTACTCGGACAACTTTGAGATTGCTCGGTCCAAGCTCGGGATCACCCTACCCGTTGCGCGAGGCGCCGCCTTGGTCCTCCATGTCGACTCGGGTATGATCCTCTTTCCTGTGTGCAGAACACTCATTTCCTGG
>QZWS01000119.1:0-24827 GCA_004114245.1 Zoopage sp. CT-All
AAAAAAAAATAACAAAGAAGCAAGGGCGGTGTCTTGAGGAGACGGTCTTTTACACGAGGCGATCCGCAGAGTCCTTGACATTATGCGACTTAGTGTCCCTCTCAGCAACCGCTAGTTCAACAGCAAGCGCGGCTGCTGGCGAAAGAACCTTGAAGTGTGTGCTGTGTCACGTCCAAGTTTTCGACAAGAGAAGAGGCGGTGAATCGGTGAGGCGGTCGAAGGGTCTTTGTTGTTGTTGTTGTTGTTGTTGTAGGTTTTGCTTATCATGCTCTCCGTGGGCAGGGAAGGGTACAAGCCAAGGAGTACATTATATTATTTTGTAGTCCGTTGATTCTGTGTTTACCAAAAGAGGACAGACGCTCTCGTTTTTGGCTTCGGCTTATCTTCGTTATCATCCTCGAGTCCTAATAGGACCCCAAAGAACCCTCTCTATTCGACAACGCTTATCGGATACCGAAACCAATGCCACAACACAACAGGCAACAGGGCCTGAATTCAAGGAAGCAGCACTCTTTTTGTTCCTTTTTTTTTTTTCTTAATCTGAACATTGTGATAATTGAGGTTGAGTCTTGTGAAGAAGGGCGGTTTTTTTGGCATGGTGAAAATCAGATCTGCTCGCCTGAAAGCGTTTAGCTATTGTTGTTTGTTTCCTCCTATAGCTCAAACGTGAGGTTCTGTTTGTCTGTCGTCGGCGCTGGCCTTCAGACGGCCGATTGAATGAATGTCGTCGGTAACTTTAAATCGAGTGTCGACTAGATGACTCGGCCAATCAAGAATCCAACTTGAGAAGTGACCTCGCAATGGTTACACAAGGCCTCGTCAAGGGACCCTCTCTAATTGAAATTGTTGGCTGATAGGTCGTTGTGTTAGAGACACAGTGGCAGATTGGACAATCTCCTTGGCTATCGCCTTGACGGTTATCGGGGTTGGGGAAGTTGCACGCATTCTTATCATCATTCCTCGCCCCTAGCAAATGAGAACAAGCGGTCGAACGACCAAAGAATTCTAACGAAGCAACACAACACAAATAAGCATCGAAGAGCACCCTGTGTCCGTGGAAGAGAGTTTTCTGTAAACAGACGAGCTACAGATTTGGGCCCGTGGAAGGGGCCATGGAGGCAAGAAGATCTAGTGATTCGTGCTTCGCAGAACAGTCTTAGGCTGCCTTATCGTAGAAGGCGAGTAAACAGAGAAATCTGTTGTGGTATTCCAACGACCTCAAAGGCAATCGGCGGGTAATCTGCAGCATGCTGAGGTGGCGTTGGTAGCAACTCGGTCAAGTGCACATGGATCAAGGACGTGTGCTTCTGTGGCTCAAGATGGGTAAACGAATGTGCAGGTTCAAAATTTGAAAGTGTTGGAGCGCCTGATCAAGGCTAAATTTGACAGCTATGCCTACAACGTGATGTGGAGGGGCAAAAGACCCTGTACACCTGTCACTTACAGGGAGGAGGATTGGCCGGAGTCAGCAGAGCACGCACACATCATCAAAGACAACATGGACCATGTTCTTGAAACGAGAGCGAAACACATTTGTGGGGGGATTTGAAAAGCAGCTTGCTATCATGTTACCACTATCTTGCTATCTCGATTTGGCGCAGGCTATGTACCTCCCCCCTGCAGCCCTGCGGTCTCTTGGGCTTATTCTCCTGACTCTGGCGCTAGTCCCTTCTCAGCACATACAAGTACAATCTCCACAACTCCCCCACAGCTCTCATCTAGTCTTCGGCCGTTTCGATGGTCAGTGTTTCGATTGCGCGTGCTCGTTTTCAGATCGACATCCAATGAGATTTGAACTTCTCTAATCGCAGGCCTCGGTCTAGGATGGCCCTTGTCCATGTCCAGCAGGCCCAGCCTTCAACCATGTCCGCAGCCAATCTCTCGGCATGTCCTTGTTGTTGATGATGACCGAGACGCGATGTCATTCGCTGAAAACCATATGTCCCCAAAGCAGCAAATAAAGATAAGGTACACTTGGGAGGATCAATATTGGGGTAAGACTTAGTGGTTCATATTTGGGCGCGACCTCGTCTTTGCTGCAAGTCAAGGAGAAGATGTGGAGATATGTTATGTTAAATGAACCTTCAGTAGTAGGCAGCGATGGCCATTGTGACAATATACACTAGTCCATGTTTCTCCCTCCCCTGTGTGATCGAGAGCCGCACGGTCGGCTTATGCGAGATATGAAAATCTCATTGTACTTCTTTATCTTGGGGATTCGCACCATGTCAACAGCGAAAACACTGTCAATCGCTTACCTGTTCTTGCTATCGCTCTTCACCTCATGCGTGAACAAGAGCAAAGCGTCGACGACCGATCACAAAGACAGCAAAGAGCAAAACAACAAATGTGAAGACAGGCTTACTTCAGAGAAAAAGAAGATAAGAGTTTCTAGCTTGAAACGGTCGAGGCGTTCACAACAGGGGGGAAAAAACTGCATAAGGAAAGTCGGTGTCCGTTCAGCTTGCGGCTTTACAAGTCATTTCCTACTTCGATGTAGACTAGAAGCATTTTCTCACTTAGGCAGTTTCCATGGACCCTTTTTTTGCGGGGACTCCTGCACCTGCTAACCGCGTTTCTACTCCGCAATGAGCATAAAAAAACAGCGAGAAGGGGTACCTAGGCATATACATTCGGCATTACACCGCATCCCAATGAATGAGCAGGCACAGTGTGATTGCCCGACCATCCTGTGAAAATACAAAAAAAAAAGGTCTATTCGTTTCATCGAGCTTTCTGTCATGTTGGCTTCGTCCTCAAGTCACTAACCATCATGCTGGATCGTGCTATCTACCTTCAGTCGACTGTAAATCGACAAAGATGATCCACGGAACCTTGTGCTGTCAAGTTCAACACGACTAATAGGAAAAATAGAGACGGCATAGAAAGATTATCCATCGTTCCACTTCTCCCTCCACACACTCATACAATACTTTTTTGAGTGTCAATGTAAATATACCGTTTGCATTTAGAAGGGCCCAATTGAGTACGGTATTGTGCTTTTCCCCACCTCGCTTTGTATTCAGTGCGCTGTACTAAAAACCTTAACGGGGGCAACTTTACAATATTCAACCGCCGATTCATTCGGTCTCTATTCTTCCTTCTCCACTCACTGCTCATGGCTCGCTTGTATCCCATGCGACCACACGACAGTGTTTGACTGAAAGCCCGTTTCTGCCTGGTGGTACGATACGACGGCCAAGGTACTATGCAAATTAGAATTGACGAGTAGTCTTTCCCCACCTTTTTCATATGGCCACTGGGGAGGTAACAGGATAAAAAGGCGGCACTTTGGCAAAGAAAAAAAAAATTATCCTCCCTTCTCTAACTGATCATGTCCAAACAAGACGCCGAACCTGGTGTGGTCTCCACCGAAAACCTTGACCGTGTCGAAGCCCCGGTTACATGGCGCACTTACGCCATGTGCGTTTTCGCATCCTTCGGAGGAATCTTCTTCGGTTACGATTCTGGATACATCGGCGGTGTCCAGAGCATGGACTTCTTCATCCACATGATCAGCGGCCCCAAGGCCACTGTACTTTTGCCTTGGCAGTCATCTCTTATCGTCTCTATTCTCTCTGCCGGTACCTTCTGCGGTGCTCTCATCGCTGGCGACCTTGCTGATTTCTTTGGTCGTCGCTTTACCATCATTCTTGGTTGCGCTGTCTTCATTGTCGGTGTCATCCTCCAAACTGCCTCGGCTGGTCTTACTCTTCTTGTCATTGGACGTCTCGTTGCTGGTCTCGGTGTTGGTTTCGTCTCTGCCATCATCATTCTTTACATGTCTGAAATTGCTCCCAAGAAGGTCCGTGGTGCCATCGTCTCTGGCTACCAATTCTGCATCACCATTGGTTTGCTTCTCGCTGCCTGCGTCACCTACGGCACCGAAAACTTGGACACCTCTGCCTCCTACCGTATCCCCGTTGGTTTGCAAATGCTCTGGGCTTTGATCCTTGGTGTCGGTCTGTTGTTCCTTCCCGAATCCCCTCGTTACTTTATCAGGAAGGGAATGGTCGAGGAAGCTCGCCTGGCATTGGGTCGTGTCCGTGGTCAAGACCCCAACTCTCATTACATCGAGGCTGAACTGAACGAAATCCGTGCCAACCACGACTTTGAAAAGCGCATGACCCCCGAGACTGGCTACATTGGCTCCTGGCTCCTCTGCTTCAGCGGTTCCATCGGTCTCGCCAGCTCCAACGTCCGCAAGACCCTCTTGGGTATCACTCTTCAGATGATGCAGCAATGGACTGGTGTCAACTTTGTCTTCTACTACTCGACCATTTTCTTGAAAGGAACTGGCGCCGTCAGCAACCCCTTCCTCATGTCCCTCATCTTCACCCTCGTCAACGTGCTCTCCACTCCTTTCTCCTTCTGGTTTGTCGAACGCTTCGGTCGTCGCTCCATGCTTCTCTATGGTGCCATCGGTATGACCGTCTGCGAATTCATTGTCGCTATCATCGGTGTCACTGTTGGTTTCAATCACACCAGCCTTATTGATGGTGTCACCATCGCCAACAACATCCCCGCTGTCAACGCCCAGATTGCCTTCATTGCCATCTACATCTTCTTCTTTGCCACCACCTGGGGTCCCGGTGCCTGGGTTCTTATTGGTGAAATCTTCCCTCTCACTATCCGCTCCCGTGGTGTCGCCCTTTCCACTGCCTCCAACTGGTTCTGGAACTTCATCATCGGTTTCATCACTCCCTACTTGGTCGGTACCGAATATGCCAACATGCAGTCCAGCGTCTTCTTCCTCTGGGGAACTCTTTGCGCCCTCTGCATTGTCTACGCTTACTTCCTTGTTCCCGAGACCAAAGGCCTTACTCTTGAACAAGTTGACCAAATGTTGGAAGAAGTCTCTCCTCGCAAGTCCGCTGCCTGGAAGCCCACCACCACCTTCGCCGACAAGGAGGAGAAGCAAACTACTGCTTGAAGGAATTACTTCTAAGCTTACACAGCAACTTTTTTTTCATTATCTCAAATAATTACCTGAAATTAAAGTCAAATACACTATTCCCGTCTTTACTCGTACATAAGAACATATCGCCGAGTGATATCTTTGGCAGGAACTAGCTACTTAATGATGAAAACGCCTGGTCCCCTCTGGTTACTTGAGGACAATTTTCTTCCCTTCAATTTTGCGCCCTCACGCTTCGCCTGATGTGGAGAAAAGTTGAAACAATGCGAATACGATGAGCGTGACTTGCCAACTGACTGCTCTTTGATTCTCAGCGAAACGACAGGTGCTCAAGATCCGTGGAGAAAAGTTGAAACAACGCGAATATGATGAAGGTGACTTGCCAAAAATCATATGGAGAAATTTGCAGTCCTTAAGTATATTTGGTGAGAAATCTCAGAAATTTTTGAGAAAGAAACGCCTATACTGTCAATACCCCCAGTTCGTACTACAATAATAAAAAAGAAAAAGTAATCAATACATGGCTTTCAATTGCAGACGGCCTGCATAAATGCATCATGAGAAAGAGAACAAAAAAAAAAAAAAAAAACGGCAGATGTGATCGATCGTACTGTATCAAGTCACGAAGGGCCTTTGCTTTTTCTGATTATTTAATCATGCTCTTGGAACCTTTTACAGCTTATGCTCCAACACGTCCTCTAGAACATGCTTGGTATGTAGTCAAAGACCCATACGTGTCCCTGTTTCAACATTACGGGTTCCTGTCTTGTATGAACGAAAGGATGTATGTTGTGTAATGCTCTTGCAGTGAAATTCCTCTTGGGCTCACTGCTGACCATGTTTAACCGTGATGTTGACCGCATTCCAGTCGTCATATGGATCGTGCGACCTGCGTTGTAGACTGCCTAATGTATCATCCTGGGTATGAGGAACATGCTCCCGAAACCCAAGAAAGTGCGGACAAACTCGTGTCTTCACTGTTTTCACAAGTACTGACACGGAATGGAGTCAAAAAAGTCGTGAACTATGTTTCTTGCCGAAACGTTCGAGGAATGGTCTAAAAGTCTAACCGAGAGCATTCGTCTATAAAACTACTTTATTCGTCTATATCTTATGGGCGCGTGGCAAGGGGTAGGGGGTGAAGTTTTAGGACTCTTCATTTGTTGGATATTCGTTGATATCCGCCGCATCCTATGGATGTCCGAGGTATCGAAAGAACAGACCATTTCCGTTCGAGAAGCCCCAACCCACTTGATGGAATAGTGGGGATCGGAGACACGACTGGATGACGTCCTCTCGGGCAGCCTCAAAGTCCTCGGCGGTGGGGTTATCTCCTGGGTACCATAGACATTCAGAACTCTGGCCGGCTTCAATTCCTGTCATTTGCTGGTAGTCGGTGAAGTCATTCTCGGCGAGGAGGTTTTCGAGGAACGAGAAGCACTTGATGGCGGTGTTGATGACCGCGCCATTTGGGGTAACGAATCCCTCGCATCGTCCAGCAGCGACGAAAGACGCCAACGAGATAAGGGCAGCAAAGCGGAACGAGGCTTTCATGATGAACGAGAGAGCGTATTGCTGTAGGTGGTAATGGTAGAACTTGAATGAGGCATCTCAGGGTGCTTGATCTTGAAGCATTTATATGCAATTGCAAAGGTCTTTTGGTAGGAGTAAGTTGAACAAGTGGCTGGACCAAACAATAAAAAAACGCGACTCTACGTTGCTGTGTGGCAAAGCAGGCACAAATGCATGCATACGGCACCTCTTTTGTTTCCTCACACAAAAAATTTGCTCGAAGGCTATCCTTTGTCTCGCCAGTCGCAACGCTATAGCCCCTTCAGGCGATGTTCCTGTCTGACAAAGACAATTGCCTGCCCGCCACGCGCTTTCAAGACATGATGCTATAGTTTCCTCGAGGTGTAAGACAATTCCTAACACCATACTAGTCATCATGGTCTGATAGAAGTTCATTTCCTTCAAACACCCATTGAAACCGTTGCCCTTTTTTACCTTGATCTGACACGCCCTCGTGCTCGAATCCTGTTGTCCCGCGCTGAGTGTTTCCGGAAATTTCAGGCTAGATGTGCCAAAAAGTTACCACAGGGATGACTGCCTTGACGAGAGAAAGCTAGAACGCCAGTATTTGAGGGGCCATTGTCGCATAAACTGTCAGCCTTAACTTAAGAGTAACCAAAAGTGTATTAATAAGAAAGAATACGAGAGGGGGATCTGAGAAAAAATAGGCATCTGCTAATAATATCAAGGATGACAAAAAAAGATGGAGGGCATTGAGAAAGGAGGGACCTCAAGAACCTCTAGCGAGTCGACTTAAGCCCGCAGAGTCACCGTTGAATGAATCTTGATCACCGGGAAGAGGCCCTTTATCCGCGTACTGCCAGAAGGTATGGTAGCCATACCCCGCAGGAAGCTCGCCAACTGAAGAAGCCCAGCGAGCAATCCATAGCGGGTTATTGTTTTGAAAGCCGGAAGCGTTGCCTGTGCAGGTTTTCCACCAACTGGTTGTGGTGTAGATGACAGGGTAGCGACCAGTTTTGGCGTGGTACGTGTTCGAAAAATCGTGAATCCAAGCAGTCATAGCAGCTGGACTTAATCCACTGCAGCCAGCCTCGAGATCAAGAGCACCTGGAAGGGTTCTACCATCGGCACTCCATCCGCCTCCATGAGCAAGAAAATAATTGGCTTGTGCGGCACCACTTGAACTAGCTGGACGGGCAAAATGGTAGGCTCCACGAATTAAGCCTACGTTAGTGGCGCCGACGTAATTTTCGTTGAACTTTGGGTCGATGAAATTGGTGCTCTCAGTCGCTTTGATATAGACAAACTCAATTCCACCAGCCTTGACAGACGGCCAGTTCACACTTCCTTGCCAATGAGATATATCAATGCCTTTGGGCCGTGCGCAGTATGCGACAGAAGCACATAGAAGAAGACCGGCTATCTTCATCGGAAAGGTGATGGCTAATAATATATGATGGATGTGCAATCTGTTAGTCGCAATCGTAGACAGTCATATCCCTAGAGTTGGATATGAGCGCTGCAGAGAAGTCACCTTTCTTTTGATCACTGCTGCAAGGTTTACTTTGTTTTTGAAACTGTTCGTGTGGACTTCTTGCGAAAATTCGTAGAGGCAGCAGGGCTTGGGGGAGGGCAATGGTGGGCGTTGTTGTGGTGTGCAGTTTTCGGTTGTGCTCCTTTTTATACAGGTGATGAGCAAGGGAAAGGACAGAAATAAATCCCACATACCAGTGAAAGCGTCATAATGTCCAAACAAGGAGAGAGGGTACACAAGATCAAGACGAATGTGATAACTTCTCTTCATAATATGCAATGGAGACAGCATTCACCGAAAAAAATATAACAGGACCAAGGGCAACAAATCAAGGGCAGGCCTACACTAGGAGGCATCATAGGAGGATTCAGAGCGCAAAATCACCGAAGGATAAAGGAAAACCAAGGGCAGAATGTCACCAAGGAATGCAGGGGGATCAAGGGCAAGACACCAGGGATCGTTCTTATTTATAGTTTTTCAGCAAAAAAAAAAAAAGTGACTGTGATAGCAAGAGGGTGCGGACTTGGGAACAGGGTACAAGAGGTAACGAGGAAGCAGGGTGAGGATTGACTGATGTTAATTGAGCACATTAACACTGTCTATTTATCTCTCTACACGAGGACTCGTACTATGGTCTCTGACAGCTTGGCGCGATCCTTGCTCTTGTGTTACTTACCAAAGCAGCTCAGAAAAAGAGGGGAAAAAAAGGTGGGGTGTATATCATACTTTGGCTGCTGTCAAAGGACCCAGTGCATACAGCAGCAAGGGTAACTGGAGCTTGCTCTCGGGGATTTCGATCGTTCCTAAGGCCTCGGGTCCTGAACTGCTTCATAGGTAATGTCCATCGAGTAAACTCCACACCGGTGATCTAAAGAGAAGGAATGATCGAAAGGATGGATGAGAACACAACATCTAATTGAAATGAGATAACTCAGAGTCCTGGAGCATCGTTCTTTACCTTGCACAAGTATCCTTAGAATGACAGGAACCTTCACACCGGTTTAAGTAGACGGTTACGACTCAGGTTTAGGTTTATGAGAAGGAACACCATTCTGATATCCACATCACAATCATCCGGATCAGCATCCGGGGACGTGACTTTAAGCACGCCAAAAGGAAGGCCATCCTTGTCGGCGAAGAAATCGGAATAGACTTGCTCTTCCTAGCCTTTCGGCGCTGGGAACGGGTCAGTGGTCCTTTGTAGGACTCTAAGTCGGCGTTATTTTGTCTAGGCTGCTATTCCCCTCCCATAGCCGGCTCTTAGCCAGCTAACTAGAACCTTAATTGGCGGAGGGTGCAGTAGAAATGCCCATGGCATAGGGACCTTTGTGGTGCCAACTTGGGACTCTGTTTGCATATACCAGGTCAAAACCTCATGATTCATATAGTCGACTTGAAAAATCTGCGTCGACTCGACTTAGAACACGCGTTCCACCCTATGAAGGCAGGTACGTCAGCTTATACTCAATACGCAGCATAGAAGTGCCTGTTACATGCATGAAGGACAGAGAAAAAACGTTGAGCTGGCGCGAACAAAATCAGGGCCGAATTGTTCTTTGTACCTTTTATATTTAAAGTCTTGGCAAACCATGCTTGCTTTCCACTTACTGTCGTCGCATTTGGTATTTCATTGCCACAGCTGTCGCTTCCGCACACGACGAGGCAATCGAGCAAGTGTGAGGACGGGTACAGTCTTGTACATCGTCTCACTCGTCCCACAACTTGTGCCCACAAGAAAAAAGAAAAGCTCCAAGGCATTCTGTAATTCTCCATCAAATTATCAGCAAAATCAAATCAGTAAAGAGCGAGGAAAAGGAGAGGCCGCGTGCCTCGAGCTGCCAGCATCAACTCGAAGCTATTCTAGCAAAGGGACTGAAGCACTGCTAGCACCCTCAGATCTAATAAAAGTAGTACTTAGGGATCATAACCAGTATCTAGAGTTGGGTAGCACGATACTGCAAATACAGTTTCTTTCCACCTATTGAACACTTGCTACAGAACTACTCTGCCACTACACTAGCCACCATTCGTAGCCATCAAGAGCCACAAAGGACGTATTTATTACACGTACAGAGGTTGAAAAGCGAGCTGAGATCATGATGATCTTAAATTAGCGTATGTGAGAAAGCCCCTCTATGGTAAAGCTTTAGTAGCAATTGGGTAACCGGGTGCAGAAGTTTGTCGCAATGGGAACCTGTGTGTTGAACAGCTTAATAATAAGGGTGATCGCCTGAGCTTAGATGGTCATCCGTAGAGTTCTGAAGAGGCCGACGATGCTAGCCTCGAGCTCAAGCGTACACAGCTGTAATCGGCTGAAATGTCGATAATCGAGCGTATGTAGGGACGACCAAAGTGTAGCACGACGATCATCTTTCATAATTTCAGCAAGATTTTCCATCAGATCAGACCGACTGGCCTCGTACCGCGCGATCGTATCCAGAATGTCATTGCCGCCCCTGATAATTGCATTTAGGTCACCTAACGAAAGATATATAGGATTAATAACAGGCAGGAGGCAAGTTGTCTTGCGCCAGGAAGAAACATTTGTGCGCGGTACCTGTCGCCCTAATCCTGGCAATGCGACGGCGCTGTCTGTTCTGAGCCTCGGCATGACTCGCAGAGGATGGTGCATGGGTTGACGGCAACAGAGACGTTTCCAAGGCTGGCGGTGACATTGCAGTCAAAGTCATTGTAGAGTCTCTACGAACTGGCAATCGTGAAGTGGGCACTGCTACTTGATTGCGTGCGTTCTCCTGCAGTTCAAAGTGGATCTTGATGACAGTTGAACACTCCAGAAAACTGAGGATGAGCTTGCAGAGTTTGTTGTTCCATGCCGAAATCTTTGCTCCTCGCGCATTGGGATCAGCGGTCTGCCACATCGTCGTTGCTGGAAAGGCGCAGGCTGCGGTGGGTTGGCTTCCCTTGATCTGCGCAATGGCTTGCTCTGCCATGGATGCGTCGACAACAGCTGTTGCATTGGAAGTATCGGAATCACTTGCTTCGTTCAGCAGAAGATGGACCTTTGGCGAGGAAGGATGCTCGATTTGAGTTTCGATATCAGTGTTGCGCTTGCCCTCTACGTCGTCATCAACCCGCTTCCGTTTCCGTGGGCATGAGCCTTGGAGAACATCTGATAATGCGATCGGAAGGTCGGCAGATTTTCTATCCTCCGACAAT
This sequence comes from Zoopage sp. CT-All, assembly GCA_004114245.1. Lineage (NCBI taxonomy): Eukaryota > Fungi > Zoopagomycota > Zoopagomycetes > Zoopagales > Zoopagaceae > Zoopage > Zoopage sp. CT-All. Next base: position 11,163 of record QZWS01000119.1, read on the forward strand.
GTATCTTGTATTGTCCAGACCTGCTCGCTCTCGAAAGACGTACGTCGTATTGTTGTCAACCTTGTATGCAAGACTGTCCCTTCCACATCCTGGCGCATCCTTTTAGGCGAACGATTGCATGAGGTATCATGAGGGGAATCTCGGTCTGCATGCTCCTGTACTGTTTCCAAAGGGCCGGCCTGATCCATGTTCACATCTCTTGACTCCATGGAGTCAGCATCGGGCTTGAGCTTCCTTCCTTCTCCCTCCTCCTGATAGGAATGTCCCTCCGGTTTTGCGTCTCCCAATACTTCGCGTGTCGTAGGCATGGAATTCTTCATCGTAGTCTGATGTGGGTGACTTTTTGATTCTACCGTCAGGGGGCTCACATCATTCCCTCCTTTCTGCGCTTCCTTCGTCTCCTCAACATCAGCCTCCCTGCTATCCCCGAGGCTGCTTGCTTGAGGTTTGGTCGAAGGAGGTAGATCCTTGTCCTCCCGCATCTTCGAGGTCAAAGAGGAACAATCGCGAAAGAGCCTTGGCAGAGTGTCGTAGAGGCAAGACCTCGCCTCACGACTCATGCGATCGACGTACTCATCCACATTTTGGCTCATCAGCATGAGAAGCTCCCGGCTCGAGTCGGTGGAGCCACATACGGAGATTGTGGAGGCTGCTGAGGTGGTTGACATTGTGTATGGGTCGCTCTCTGGATTGCAACGGGTCGACCGTCCACTCGATTGAATCGGTGTCTCGTGTGAAGATGGCGAGGATGAAGTCGATACCAAGGGACTGGTGACTTGATTTAGGCTGCTGGGAGGCCTGGCAGCGATGGTCTGAGGCGAGCGAGGGGATCTGAGAGCCAGCGTTGTGGCCTGACCGAGAGTGCTACCGAGCCTAAATGGGATTCTTGAGCTGAATGAGAACCAGGACGCAGCTGAGGCGTAAGGCGAGACCGAGGTCGACGCTGGTGCAGGCGGTGATGTCAAAGCCGGCTCTTTATCATGTGAAGCAAGAGGCTGAGAGCTTGTCGGGGCTGGCTGGATGACTCTGACTCTGGGTGCCGAGGGGGTCAAGGACAAGGCCCTACGAGACTTGTCGCGTGAAACTCGAGGGTCGCATGGGGAGGGTCTTCTGGACGGCAGCCTGGCTGAGGATGGGCGGCGCTGGATAGGAGCAGACGGAGAGTTAGAGGGGTTCCAGCGAGGCTTTGGAGACTCGACCTTGGGGCTGAGCTTCCACATGGCTGTGGAGGATGACGGGGGACAGATGGATACGCGTTGGGTGAATGAGGGGATACAGAGAGAGCAGCGATCGGTCGAGGAAGCGTGGGCTGGGAAAGCAACAGAGCGAAGGAAAGATGGATTGAACGAGAGAAGGAAGAAAAAAGATGGAAGCAAAGGAAGCAAAGGAAGCAAAGGGATAAGAAGGGAGAAGAAGAGAAAAGAAAAAGGCACAAGCGCATGGTGAGTGCGCCACCAACCAGCCCTGCACGATGATCAAGCCCGTGACTTGGTTCAGAAAACGCGCCTGTCTGCTCGACCCATTCTGTTCCAACGTTTCTCATCAACAGCCCAGCTCCGACTGCCAGCACCCATCCACCGACACCCACACACTCCCCACCCTACTGATTCGTCCGCATAGGATCATCGCCATGCCTGTAAGTGCATTCTCATCACCAGCCTACGTGGCACGCTGCGTGGGCCAGGTCTTCTTTTGCAGCAGCAGCAGGGAATTAAGAGTGACTCGACACCAAGTTGCTTCGGATGGCGGGACATGAAACCAACGTCCACCTCATACAGGACAGGATGCGCGTCTTTTAGCGCTGGTTTGCATTATCCAGATGACAGGACGCAAAGCCGAGGACAGAACAAAACAAAAGCCCAAATGGAATCTGTCAACTTTATACAGGAACCTGAACCAATGGTCGCTCACTCAATCTGACTGTCAGTTGTCATCAGGAACGGGCGACACAGGCAGAATAGAGGACAGCGCTTCTTCCCTGCACTAGCAGCACACAATGGCTCAACTGGCCTTCCTAAAGCGGAGCGGCCTCTAGTTCGATGGTAACTGACAGGTCTTTGTCTCTCTATCTGGGGCATCTTGAATAGATCAATTTCGTTCTGCTAGTCAGCCGACAAGGCAAAACCCGACTTGCAAAGTGGTTCACGACCATGAGCCCCAAGGAAAAAACTAAAATAGTCAAGGACGTAACCCAGCTCGTGCTTTCAAGGCGAACGAAAATGTGCAACTTTCTGGAATACAAAGGTATACAACGGATATGTGCTGGCACAGGAAATTGCTCGAGAACTCCAAAGCCAAGCTTTCTCACGCTCTTCTGTTCTGGATAATGTTTCGTCCTCCATCACCCATTACGTTCTATTTCAAAGACACCAAGGTCATCTACCGGAGGTACGTTTCGTTGCCTACTTTTGTACTGTAGGCGGAGGACAACATCTAGCCATGGTCTGCTTTTGGCCCATATTAATCGTCTCTTTCATGATACTCTATTAGATACGCAAGTTTGTTCTTCATCACAGGGATTGATCCAGAAGACAATGAGCTGATAACACTGGAGATCATCCACCGGTATGTCGAGGTTCTGGACCGGTATTTTGGAAACGTAAGTCCTTTGAGAAAATATTGCAGCGATCATCGGTCGATACCCTGCTTATGTTGACCACAACATCCACGCGGACATTATAGGTGTGCGAGCTGGACTTGATCTTCAACTTTCAGCGGGCGTACTTTATTCTGGACGAGCTACTGATCGCTGGAGAAATGCAAGAGTCGAGTAAAAAAACGGTCCTACGCGTTATTACTCAGCAGGATGCCATGGAGGAGGAAGAGGCAAAGGAAGAAAAGAACAAGTAACGCGTCTTGACAGCAGACAAAACGTCGCCGACCCGCTCGATGAGGACATTCTCGCGCCATGGACGCCCAATTCCTACCCTCCCTCTTCTGCCAGTTTAGACACCCTTTTCCCCTCGTACGACTTTATAGCAGCCATACCCCCCAGCATCGACACAAGGCTTCTTCTATCTGCCGTCTTTATTTTATCTACCGTCTTTTATAAATACGGACAAAATGCCGCATGTTTTCCAGTTTAAGAGGGTATGTCAGACTAGGAGGGCATCTGTACCAAGTAGCATCATCCTGGTATACAATCTCCAAGTCCTTAAGATGGTCTAGCAGCATATAGACCATATATGTCCTCTCGCCGACCTTCAGATTCGAAAATGACCCAGCACTGTCCACCACCAGCATGTGTGCGCCCTTTGGCATAGCAGCGACGATCTTGGCGACCAACAGCATGGTCCGCTTCTTGTCCTGAAACAGCTCGTTCAGCACAAACATGAACGTAATCAAATCCGCTTTGGCCACCCGCTGCAACAAGCCCTCGGACAGATCCAAGACATTGCCGACCTCCGTCTCACAGCGCAGCCTTTCAGGTCCCAACAGCAGACGGGATCGAACGACCGTCTCCATGGGCACGAGGATCGAAGACCAGTCAACATAATCCTGCATCACAATCGTGACCTGGTGCTTGTTGAGCTTTGACTTTTTAACTGGTTTCGAGACTGCGGTAGAATCTTCTGCAGTGGTCGTGGTCGTCGAAACCGAAGTAGCGGATGGCTCCGTCTCGGAGACAGTCAATCCTTCAAGTCCCAATGTGTTATCGTCCTCGGCCAATTGCGGCGCTTCCTTTACTCCATCCTCATGCAGCTTCGTTTCCGCTGTTGCTGATGATGAGTCCTTCTCCTTCTCCTTGCTCGTGTCCTTATTGTCCTTATCCTTCTTTTCTGTAGTCGACTTCTTTTTCTTGGTCTTGAGAGCCGGGTTGGCATGGACCATGGCGGCGGCGATCCCTACCAGCTCACTTCCGGCGCCTGATCCAATGCACAGTACTGTTGAGGGACCTCCTTCGAGTGTCTTCATAAGCACAGGATGTTCCCGAAAGAGGTGATAGTAGCACAATGCACGGCTAGGCGCATAGCGTGCACTGTACACGGGCAAGTGTTCTGGGTTCTGAAAGACGGCATCGTAGTTCCGCTCAAAGAAATGGGTCTTGATGGTTTGAAGTGTCGTCGTGAAGGATGGCAGGTTGAATGCCTCCTGACAGGATTCCTTGACAATGTTGATGATGTCTAGAAGAACGACGAAGTGAGCAGGTGTGAGATTGGATGTGCGATTTTTTTTTCGCACCATTTGCAGGAAGGGGTGTGAGTCCAACCGGTGGTTTGTGGTGGGCGGGACCGTTTTCAAAAACCCAGGTTCCTGACGTACACTGATCTGGGCTGCGGCCAAAGACCTTTTTGGGGTCAGCTGCAGTCGCAGCCAACTTTTTAGCGTCCATGGAAGGATGGGATGTGTAACGGTGAGTTGCTGAAGCGTCCACAGACTACCAGCCGTCCAAGTGATCGCACAGACAGTCACCTCACCCTCTTCCTCGAATAACAAAAAAATTTTAGACACCGACGCGTCGAAAGGCACCTGATTACAGTGCTAGAAGGCAGATCATTGTGCACACCGCCAGTCCTAAAAGCGCGCTTGCAGTAGGGACTCCATAAAGTGATGGACTCGAGGAGGTAACAGATAAGGCGCAATTTCTTGCTTGGCTTGGGCAATGCCATGATCTGTCTTTTCACACTCTGCCGTACGTAACAGATACGGCCACCGTTGGCAGAAGCAAGCTGCAGTTTGCTGGACACTATATTCTTGAATAAAAGAAGCTTGACAAATGACTTTCCACTTGATTATCATCGTTGCTCATCAGCCAGTATGTGCCTAACGTCTAGTGTCAACACAGGCCCCTCCGCAACTTCTAGCGCCCCCCTGATCAAAGAGCCACCCATCAGTTCAAGCATTGCTGTAGAGCTCGCTCAGTTTCGTCTATGCACGTTCTCGTAGGGCCCCGCCCTTACTGCTCAAAGGGCAGCAACTTTTGCCGCGTCAAGTGGACCTTTAATGGCGCATGAAAGTACCCACAAAATACTCCAAAGGTCTTCGCTAGAGTGAGACTACGTTAGTGGCCACCGAGGCTCTTGACCCCTTACCCATCATGACGCCTTCGCACAATAATATCTAGTCGTGAAGATAATACCACACTCAAGTCCAGAGCTGCGTTACAGCAACCTTTAGTGATGTCACTCTTTACTACTCCACGACGCGCATACCTCCTACGGGAGTATTCATCGGGTTATTACAGTCGATCCCGCCACCACCACAGCCGTCCTATTGTATTCCACGCAATCGACTCGTCATGTACCCCGAACTGCCACACGTTGCCCACGCCACACGCCCCAGCGGGCTAGCGCGCCTCTTTCGCTTAAAGGCAGTTCATGTACTACACGCTATCAGAAGCCGCGGAGCTCAGAAGTACTCTCATAGAAGTTGTCAAGGGGACTAATGTCCCGTTTGCTGTACCACGCGACCAGTAGTACATAAGCAAGAACAGCACAATACAGAACGCGGAGAGTGGTGCGGCCCATCGTGCTTATGGATCCTACTTAGAGAACTAGCGTGGACTCGCTAAAGACACCGCACGGAAGATCAGAAGGTAGATGACTATGACTTATTTTCATCGTAGGCTGCCTGTTCTATCATAAGCTTTTAAGTCAAACCGGCTTCTACAAACCCGCACCATGTGCTAAGAGTCGCAAAAAGAGACCCGAAACACCTCCGACGGTGTTTTTATTAAGGAGATGACGATGGCAGAACGTAAAGCGTAGTGCTGTCCATCATTCTTATTCAACGGGAAACACAGCTCGACTCACTAAAGCTCAAAAGAAGAGAAAGGGTCATCACGCTCAGTACCTTAAAACTCAAGTCGAATCATAGTTGAGACTTAGCGATGGAAGAAAAGCGGATCTGACACTCAGCACCCTGCTAGCGCATGAGCGTGTACCGACACGACAAACGGATTTTACATGACAACCAGTTGTTCATCGTAGGCTGTCAGTTACAGTATTAGTTTGAAGTCAAATCGGCCTCTACTACCAGTACCATGTGCTCAGAGCCACGGGATCTGTGAGGACAGCTCGAAGGCGTCCATGTGTAGGAGGGAATTTTCGAGGGAGGTCTCCATACTCCTAGGTATGCTTCGCGGTGCAGCGGCAGGCAGCTTTTTCTCATGCTAAATGCGTCGGTTGTTACTTATACATATTCTTTTCTCTTATCCATAGTCGTAAATCATTGATCAAAGGATCAAGGACGTGTTGACCAAAATGCATAGGCTAAACCTAAGAAAGTACGAGAAGGCCCAACGACTTGAGAAGTAGCGGAAGCCCTCAAGGGCAGCCCTTGAAGCAATTGACCCCTTGAACTCAGGAAGAGCTCCTCAAAGCTCCTCGAGCACCTCCGGTAATGCTTTGCTAAGGAAATGAGGATGACAGAACGCGAAGAGCGGAGCAACTTATGATACTCATTGGATCAACAGTAACTGGAATAGGATCAAGCAGCGGCGGTCTTACTGAAGGCAAAAACTGAAGCACTTATACGGTACACCAACGACACGCCGTCGTGGGGACGACAAAAACGAATGCATCGCATGATGTCGCATACCTGCATGTATTGCTTTCAACGAATTCGTTGGCCAATGTTCCAAGGTTAATGAAGGGCGCTACGAGGAAAATATGCCTTCACGGCGCAATCGAATGCATAAACCCAGCCTATTCAACATTTTAGTGTAGTACACACTCCGTGCCCGAAACTCCAGCCCGTGCGTTGCAATTGCCTAAGCTTGTTCATGAGACGTCTAGTCTATGGATCCCGAGACCCCCTTTCTTGTCTACCGAATACGAACTACACCAGAAACCCAATGTACAAGACAAACGCACGCTCCTCATGTTACGTCAATCCGGAGAAACTCCCTTATCGAGAGTGCATACTGTGAACGGGTTCCACTGAGGGCTGTGTTAAATTGTAGAAGATTGCAGTAAAGCACGCCTGTGTACAATGTTGGCGTTGGTTGCGCCGCCTCCAAGGGAAATTGACTATGCTATTACTGCTCCTGAGGATTACGCTCATCGTCTAAATCGTCTTGGGATGTAAATCTTTAACGGCTCGAATCGCGCCGTCTAGGCGCGCGGCGTTCCAGAAAGAAAATCTAGGAATAGCTAGCGACCCTTGTGTTGCTTTGCAAATACACGCTACGTCTAACCCTGCTTACCAAAAGCCCTGGTCAACGACTTTGGAGTCGGAGAACAATCCCCTATAAAAAAGCGCGAAGACTTTCCTCTCCCCAGTTCATCAAACAGCTTCTCAAGACAAATTTCCTCAAGATCTTCACAGCCTCACCAGAATACCTATCGAAAACCCCATTCAAGAGTCTCAGACTTCTTCGTAAAATCATCATGGTCCGTCAAGTCATCTTCGCCTTGGTCTCACTCGTTCTCGGTATGATTGCCGTGGATGCAGACAAGAGCTGCTGGGACCAGTCCAATGGTAGAGAGGTGGTGTGTCAAAGTACCTCAGACCCTTGTCCACCGGGGTTCCGACCTGTCTATTACAACGACCCGTTCCCTTGCGTCAATGGCCAGCGATGCTGCATTATAGGATAGTAGCTGCAAGCTTCTGAGAGGTCATTCGTAGAATCGCTATCCCGACAAGTTTTTAAACCTATGGCAGACAGAGACCTTCTGTCTGAGCGTATCTATTTTAGCCTGAGTGTACCTCTTCGTAGCACGTTGAAAATATATATCGCTTCAAGTTTTCTCTTTATCGGCTATGTTGTTGTGAGACAAACCCCTTGTGAGTGGTAGCTGTTGGATTTTTGTGCACAGAAGAATGCGTTCGCGTATCCTCTCGCACGCCACCAACCTAACATTTGTGACTGCAAAACCAATCCACGCAAACAAACATTTTCTTTTTTTTTTTCGTTTGCATGAGTTCAAAAAAAGGACCTGACTTCAGCATTAACTCCGTTTTCTAACTCTGCATTCATTCCACCTTCGCACATCTACACATCAACATGGCAAGAGGCGGAAAACGAGGTGGCAGCAGCAAAGCAGGAGGTGGGCGTGGAGGAAAGAGCAGCAGCGGCAGCAGTGGGAAAGGAAAGGACTCCAAGAGAGTCTCTGGCCGAGGCACAGCCAATGCCTCTGCTGCTGAAAGCAAGGCTCCCAAGAAGTTTGGGCAGCTTAACCGAAAGGAGCGTGATATGATGGAGGAGTACGGAGAACTGGTTCCTCAAGACTTTGAGGAGGATGAGACCGACCGCGTTGGGTAAGTCGCCAGTTTATTGTGCACATACCAAATTCTGCCATGTATTTTTCCTTCCAGCTTGGCTAGTCTCTCTAACATGTCCGTGATATGCTTGATGTATAGATCCTTCCGCAAGGTTGTTAAAGAATCTGATCTGGACTATCAGTCAGCACTAAAGCGGGATCGCGAAATGGAATCTGAAGGCGAGATCGAGGAGGACGAATACAAGCTGGATCGTCCATCAGCCTTTAACAAATTGGTAGGGATTCTGAAAAAGAGCTCTAAGCGCCAGGATGAATGGAAGAAAAGGAAGCTCGAGGAGGAGGGTCTCGAGGGCATGGAAGAGGAACCAGAAGTCGAGGAAGAAGGTATATAGCTGTGGTTCCTTTGGTGAACGAAGTGTTATGCTCCAGTAGTTTCGAACGTTGACTAACCTTTCCGCATTCTTGAACTGTATAGTTGTAACGCTGACAGCTGCAGAAAGAAAGGCATTAATTAAAAAGCATGGAAAAGGATACTTACAGGCGCTGGATGGTGAGGACGACGACGAGGACGAAAGCGATGTCGAGGGCGAGGATGTGGAGGGAGACGACGCAACGATCGAAGGAGAAACAGAGGATGAGAGCGCAGATGAGGAGGTCCAGGAAATCGCAGAGGAGGAAGAAGGCTCTGATGACTCGGACGAGGAGGAGCACTATCAAAAGTCCAGTAAGAACAAGCTCTCACCTCCGATCATGATTTGCATCGAATGCAGCGTTCTCTTGTTGATGCTAATTCTTTGTTTTCATTTTGTGCTACTAGAGGACTTCTTCGACCGCCATTTTAGTGACATGGTAACTCCACTGCTAGCACCCAAGGTTGCTGTCGTTGAGTTGGCAGGAAACAAGTGGAAGAGCGTCTCATACGAGGATCCTGTGCTGAAGCGCGTGGAGAAGTTTGATACCGACAATGTGGAAGGACAGCGCAAAGAGGAGAAGACAAAAAAGCAAAAGCAGCTGGATATGGAGACCCTTATGGTAAGTGACCACGTCGCCCGCATCGTTGCGGCGTAAGCTCAGCGTGATCAAGGTCGAAACGTCATTCTAACAGCAATGTAATTACATTTAATGTTTGTAGGTCAAGCAACGTATCCAGTCCCAATGGTCTGCCGTAAACGAGTCTGCCCTGGAGTCTTCGTCATCTCCCAACTCCAAGATCTTTACACCACTTCAGCTTTCCCTGGTTGAGCCCATGAACGAATACCGGGACATTCTTTTCACTAACCGCAGCATGGAGAATGCCAAGGAAATCAGGAACCTGTATGCCCTGCACGCTCTCAACCATGTCTTCAAGACCCGTGATCGCATTCTGAAAAACTCTGGAAAACTGCAGCGCCATCAGCAAAACCCCAACCCATCCGCTGCCATGCCAGAGTTTAGGGATCAAGGATTCACAAGGCCAAAGGTCCTTATTATCCTTCCGTTCAAAAACACCGTGGTTGATGTTGTTGAATCTCTTATCAAGCTGAGCGGATCGACACAGCAGGACAACAAGAAGCGGTTCTATGATGAGTTTGGTGCCGAGGAGGAAGAGGAGGATCCCAAGACCAGCGATCGGCCAGGTTAGAAGCGACAATTTGACAGCTGTGCAGTATACGCTGGCTCATGCATAGCCGATCTCTAACGTGCCTTGTGTATTACTACCCACAACATAGCCGACTTTCTGGAGACATTCAAAGGAAATATTGACGATCACTTCCGTGTGGGCGTCAAGTTTACCCGCAAGACTTTAAAGCTTTACTCTGACTTTTATTCTGCGGATCTGATTCTGGCCTCTCCTTTGGGTTTGAAGACTGTCATTGGCGCAGAAGGCGACAAGAAGCGGGATTTCGACTTTTTGTCGTCCATTGAGGTGGTCATTGTTGATCAGACAGACAATATGTTGATGCAGAATTGGGACCACTTGGAGGTAACATCACACTCAGCGTCTCAAAACAATGCAGGCAGCTGTTTCATTTTGGTCTCCTAAGAATGGCTACTTATCTCCTGCTTTTATCTTTTTCACGCTGATATAGACAGTGTTTGAGTACATGAACCTCATTCCCAAGGACGCCCACGGATGCGATTTCTCGCGTGTCCGCAACTGGTGCTTGGACGGCCGGTCCAAGTATGTTCGCCAAACAGTCGTCATTGCCAACATCCTCACGCCCGAGATCAACGCACTTTTCAAGAAGCACTCTCGCAACGTTGCAGGAAAGATGAAGATCACGCAGGCTTATGAGCATGGATCCATCGTTGACGTTGTGCCCTTGGTCCAGCAAAACTTTAATCGCATCGAGACCCGGACGCTTGCTCAGGCGGACGAAAACCGATTCCAGTACTTCATCAACCAAACGTTACCCCAGCTCCGTCGCTCAGCCGTGACGCAGACGCACACCATGATCTACGTCCCCTCGTATTTTGATTTTGTCCGGCTCCGGAACTATTTCACAGAGAACAAGTACCCCTTTGCGGCCATCTGCGAGTACACCTCAAACGCCAATGTTTCAAGAGCTCGTTCAAGTTTCTTCCATGGGGAGGTCTCGTTTTTGCTGTACACGGAGCGCTTCCATTTCTTTAGACGGTACAACATCAGGGGCACGTTCCACTTGGCGTTCTATGGACTCCCAGAGCACCCTCAATTCTACCCAGAGATGCTCAACCTCCTGGCGCTGCCATCTGGCAACGAAAAGTCACGGTCGAAGCATGCGGCTGCGACAGGGCTGGAGGACAGGGCCATGTCATGCACGGCGCTGTTCACAAAGTACGACCTGCTGAAGTTGCAGAGAATCGTCGGCACAGAGCGGGCCAACAGCATGTGCAAGCAGGAGGGTCGCGACCTCTTTGTGTTCACGTAATTTAGCCAACTGCAATACCTCGCTACATAGACCATTTACAATATAAACGTTGGATCAGCATTGACATCAAAAACGCGGCTCAGCAGAGACTCGAGACGAGTCAGTGACTGCCGGGGTTGCAATTTTGTCAACACACAAAAAAAAAAAAAAAAAAAAAAAAAAAAAAACGAAAACAAAATTGAACAAAAATCTGCAGCCTGCAAAGTCATGCGGATCTAATGAAATAGCGATTTCTTGCAGCTCTCGGTAATATTTGTGTCATGGGGTACGCTTACAGCTCGCAATGCTAATGGTTGAGAGGAGGGGTAGTCCTCACCTGTATTCAAAATACCTGGGGGAGCTTTTTTAATATTTCTACTTGGTAAGCCATGCGCCCTTGAAATGCGTGGGTCCCAGTACCAAATCCTTTAATGTGTGGATGGTCTTATTGGTGCTCCTACTCATACTGTACGTGTTATAGACGAAGAATTGTGCCTGCCATGTCAGCGCTGGATGGGGTAGACCAAAAGTAGATCTCGAACAGCGTGTAATCTGTGTTGAAGATCATCCGACGCGTTACTGCGCTGAAAGTGGTATGGTAGGTCGTCAGAGGAAGGTAGAAAACGGACCCCACGGGGAAAAATTCTCATTGATGTGGAGGAGCAAGACTTTTGGGGTCCGTGGAGGAAAATGTATGAGACCTTCTGGAGCACGCGCGAGGGTGCTTGCCAGGTTTTTACCAATGGCACACCCTCAACATTTATTCTGCACTGCCAATGGGAATGGCATCCTTAGCAACCATACGCATCTCAGACTACCTCAGTTTTTCATGTCCTGCAAAGGTGTAGACTATCCCACCAAACTATTGCTCAAACACATGTTAATACTGCCTTCTCGGTGACCAATTGTGGATCCGGATGAGCATCTGCAGCTCTTTTTGTTCTCCTTTTTCGGTATTGTTTAATCTACATTCAACGATGAGTCGAAAGTGAATACGTGGACATTGAGCTCGCTCCATTGGTACCTCCTAGTGCAAAAGCGAAGGCGAAAATATATTCGACACCAGCTCAAGAAAGAAAAAGAGGACTAAACTGCTCATTCCAAGCAACTCATTTGTACCGCTTCTAGAATGCCAAAAAAAAAAAAAAAAAAATCTAATAACGAAAGATACCAAGCCAGTAGGTGGTAAAGAGGGGAATTCGATAGCGGGCAATGATAAGTGCGAAAACGATGGGGTTAAGCTGCGATATAGAGAGGTCCATATCACCTTTCAAGTTAGACAGCGGGTAGGAAGCGGTCGTGTCCAAGGCCTTATCTGTGCAGACCTTTCAGTAGTAAAGGTTAAGATCATTCTCAATGTTTAACACAGAGGTTTGAAGTCCAGTTGCGGCAATCACTTTTGCGCCCTCTTGGAAAGGAAAGGGAAAAAAATACATAGAATATGCCGCCCTAATATGCAGCAAATGCAGTGTGATGGTTTTTGACGCGATTGCGGCGTACAAGGGCAAAATTCATGCGGGAATGCCTTTTGCATACTCTGGCAATTTTTTTCTGCATGCTTTTGCTACGGCCTCCAGCCTCTCAACCTCTGCGTTGCACAGAACCGCATCTTTCTACGACGCGAAATCAAAAAATCAATACAAACATGCCAGCTATCCTTCCGTAGCTCTACTTTCAAAACATTCCATATTTTTTAAAAAACAAAGTTACAATGCTGGCTAAGGTAGCCTGTATGCGGGCTTGGGACTTATGCTACCTCCTTCTAAGCCCACTCTCAGTGTTGTGTATGTTTTTTCTCCCTCTTTGGAGGAATGCATACGTTGCACTCACACCTTTAGATCCCAGATCTGCTTCTTATCGTTCAAGCGCAGAGTCTTCGCTCCTCCACTACCAATATCAGTTGCAAGCAGTTCATTATCTGGCTATCTTTAACTGCGAAAACGAGGCCTCGAAGTGATAAGTTCTATCGCACACAGAAGACTCTCTCTATCTCTTTCTTTTTTCTGGCGGGTATTGAACCGAACAACGCATCGCGCATGGCCTACGGGCGCTCCTACCGTTTCTTTCAAATAAACAGGTCAGTCCTTTCAGCTTATCTGCGGTTGAATGGCAATTCGGCGAAAACCATATTGCGAGTAGTTGTTTATCATATCAATGGCATTGTATCCCGTCTTTGCTAGTCTATGCCTCTTTGTTGTTTGCATAGTTTTTTTTTTCTACCCGTTGACGGGCTTATCACCGGACAATTAATTGAAAATAGAGTGCATTTTTTTTCAACGACAGCCAAAGTTCACAGTGTTACTATACTTGTTGACTTGGCTGCTCACGGATACAAGTATGTCAATCAAAGCCCTTTTGTTTACTTTAAAAATTCAGCACACAGACTTGTGCAACCAGAGACTATTTGTTTGTTTTGGTGCGCTCGATGACGCGGGGTAAGCAACGAAACTGTATCGACCACGAAAATCATACGAGCTTAGAGGGCAGGACGACTTTGGTCTAACCTTATGCTAGAGCAGCCAGGTATGCTTCCCCGATCGAGGCACACAGATATGAAGGGAGACCGAGAACATGGATCAAGATTTCTATTTTTTTTTTTTTTTTCAAAGGCAGACATCGATAAAGAGGCA
>QZWS01000120.1:0-24745 GCA_004114245.1 Zoopage sp. CT-All
ACAGGCCGCGCCTCCATCGTATCTAGGGTGTGCGTGGTTCGTTATTGCCTGTGCGAGGTTGTGTTAAAGGCGCGATGGGGAGGCGCGATGGGGAGGCGTTAATCGTCGCAGAGAGCGAGTGGCTGGTGAACGGGCAGGTAGGGGGGCAGGCAGAGGTGAAGCGTAGTGCAGTCAGCCAGCCAGCAGACAAAATACCCCACAGTTTTTGCGCACTGCCACGTCAGTAGCCATTCTTGGCGAGACATTGGGCCTCACGCGCACGGCATCTGCAGGGGTGCTTATTTTAGGCGCTTAGCTCTTTGAATAATTAAGGCAGGCGCCTAAAATAAACACCCCTGGGCATCTGCAATTCAATATCTTCTCGTCTACCACGTCCATGGCTGGTGCTTTGTTCACTGAATGACTTCCTGCTTTCACTGCCTCTCCGCTTGTGAAGGTCAGTTTAGAGTATATGTGGTCAATGACTTGCTGTTATTCCTATTGCGTCATGGTGGGTGCGGCATCTCGATCATTGTGGACCAGTCCCGCAGCGTCACTTTTCTCCCGCCACCCGCCACTATCATATCCACGCCGTCATCGCCAGGAATGCTTGCCCTGTGATCATACGGACGCGTGCCCATCTGTGTCGGACCACTCTTGTCATACCAAGCGCCTAACGGCGTCGTCACGCTCGTTGTCACCGTCTCCCCTCGCGACTCTGTTTCATGCGCGTACCCCGACAGCGACGCGAATTGCGCCTCTGGGACAAAATCCAGGTATGTCGAGACCCGCGCCACCCACCCCAAGTCGCCAATGATATCGTCTGCACAGAGTAGCAAAACGGTCCAGGTTTCCCACATACCCGTCACGGTCATCCAGGCCGCGTATGCTATCACCGCGCTACCATCGCTCCCCATCGCTGCATCCGACAGCGCGCCGTCATGGAGAAGATTGAACATCTGGGGCGCGATGGCAGCGGGTGCAAGGATGACGGGGAGCGGGACGAGCCAGAGCAGCTGCGAGCGAGTCTCTACCGACACCGGGGTTCCGCCCATCGGACGCAGAAGCACCCGAATCCATGCCAGCGTGGTGGCCAGCAGCAGATACGCCTCGACGAGGGTGAGTGACACCAAATGGAGCGCGATGGGGACGCGGGCGCCAAGGACGACGTATGCCAGGACACACGAGCAGGTTAGAAGCAAGCCTAGGTAGACCACCAGGTGAGATGCATACGGCGCGTGGAGCCTCCACTTGGACACTCCCCGATGCACTGCATATGTGCCGTCTTCGTGGCGGCTCGATGCAGAGCGAGTGTGTGAGGAGGGGGTGGGGCACTCCTCCTGCTGCCGATACCGCAGCCCATCGACCACCATTCTCGAGCTTCCCACCCTCAGTTTTCTGAGCAGCCGCGCGACCACGCTCCCGGTCACAGCCACGATGCCGAACTGCGATGCGGCCAGGAGGGGCAGCTCGGCCCGCGCAGGATCAATGCGATACCACCGCGCAAGCATGGTTAGAATCCCGCGCGGGAATACAAGCGTCACAAGGAGCGCCAAGACCAGGAGCATAGGGGATTGACAAAGATGGGTTGTTGATGGGCGTGTCGAGCGCGCGAGTCGGCGAAGAAGAACGAGGATGGCGGTGAGGGGGATGAGAGGATGCAGAAGGCCGGCCATGGAGCCCGTCGTCGTCGTCGCGAACGGCGTATCCATTGGGGATGGGGGCGGGGATGGGGATCTGGAGTCTTTCGTGTTGAGGGCCGGCCCTTGATATGAATGCTATAATGGTGAATGATGGCAGATGTGCAGGTAGTGAGGATGTCACGAGGGCTCGAGCCGCTGCATTGGGCGTGGCGTCACGCTAAGCAGCTATATGCTCCAGTCTGACAGCCATCAGGGTGGACTGCTGCATGCACGTGCGGTTACCTATCTGAATCCGAATCTGGATCTGAATCTGGATCATTCATCGGACCCTTCACGACAGAGACTAGCGTGCTTCACTCGCCCATGTGCCTCTAGCGCAGCATCTGCTTAGGGAAAGCACTTTGAGCTGCTGCAGAGTTACAAACTACCAACGTGCAAGTCGACTTATCACCTGGCATCGTCAAGCAGCACGTCGAGAGCATCGACACGCTCTCTCTCCTCCTTGTCCCCCGTCAGCCTACTATGACCCTCGATGCATCCAAACGATGCCATCCACTCTTGGCCATCGACGTTGTCGTAGAATATTCGCCGTATTATGAATGTCTGGTAAAGCCACATCATAGAGTCATAGATCAGGGACAGTATCCCTATCGCATGTCATCAGCATCCATTGCATGCTCATGGGCGGCCTACACATGACGCAGTAGGCTACCTCTGCCGCAGACACGAGCACCACGAAGCCCAGATGGACTAGGAACACCACGAGGACGCAAAGCACTGCATGAATGTAGCCTCGTATTCTTCGCGGCAGCGTGCGAATATGCTCTGGGAAGGTTCTGAAAAAGACATGGGCCTCCGACCATGCGAACGACATTAAAAGAACGAGCACGGTCTTTGTGGGCGACTGCTCGTGTGTGGACAGAGCTGGGTCGTGTGACATCTGGGCACCAGTGAGTTTGGGGAAAATGGCGCTTTGACGTGGCCCGTTTACCCTGCACAGTGCAACACCCGATAGCTGCGGCACATCCTATCGACAACCCGCAGCCGCTGATCGACGCTCAGTTCTGCATCCTCCAGCTCCGTGACGTCCTCTATTAGCTTCACCCGGTCTTCGCGCGACAGGTTCAGTCGAGGGACCGTATCGTTCAGCACGCGGTATGACTCGCACAACACCATGCCTTGGGTGAACGAGGGAAGGGCACTGTTCTGCGCACTCCCGATCCGCCTGTTGTTCTGGTTGAGCAGTTTTTCCACACGCCTAGAATGCAGCATCAGACACCTGGGCCGGAGCAGCACGCCTCACCGGATGTACTCTCGAAACCGTTTCAGATACATCTTTTCGCCCGTCACCCCCATCACCACCCATTGCCATGCGCGCATCGTCAACTTGATGCCGAACCAGGCCACGGCAAATGCCGGAAAGATTGCAATAAAGGCGAAATTCAACTCGTTGGATCGTAGCAGCTGATCAAGCGACGTCATGGCCAGGTCGAGATCGACTTTGGTCTTCTGCACTTGTATCAGCAAAATACGTATCAAGGAGTCTACAACGACATCCGATTGGTTAGAGGGAGGCGGCAGAGTTAATCGACGAATCATATACCAAATAACGCGCTCTTGACAGGGGTCTAATAATCATTAGTCTTCCCAGCATACGAGCCACGCCCAAGGCTCACCTTGATCTCCTCCTCGTAGGCACGCAGCACCACCGACATGTCACCATCACGAACCTGTCTTCGCACAGCCTCCAGCACATCTCCGTTCACCGCCCCGCGCCTTGCGTCTCGCACAAACCCCGCCACCATACGCTCAAGACTCTCGATGTCCGAGGCGAGAGATTTGGCGCTGGTCACCATGAGGCGTCGCTCACGGTATCGCACTGTCTCGTATAGCCCAACCACGGGTCCAACGATCCAATCCTGCATGAATGCAACGCCGGTATCACGAGCCGCGTGGATCCATTCTACGATGTCCATGCGTGTGCGGTAAGCGTATCGGGTGGAGGCGAGAGTTATAGCAGTATAGAGGATGAGGCGCGGCCAGGCGAGCTCAAGGGCTGATGGGCGTGAAGGGATAGTGCGGCTGGCCAGGGCCATGTGTGGATGGGCTGACCAGCGTTGAAGAGCGATACTGCACTTGCGAAACCGGTCATTGATAGTTGCAGACGACGCATCGTCCGCTCTTTCTGCGCTGTTTTCGAATGAAAGAGACTTGAGGACCGTATCAAGCAGATGCACGATGGCACCGATGGCCCCTCCCGTGCCCGGTGCAGCATCAAATTTCAGCTCCGATAACGTGCCCAACGCGTTTGCAATACAAGATTGGGCCTCTTCCAATGTCTTGACATTTTTCGCGGCCTCTTTCTGAAGCGAGCGCAGCACAAAATGCACTCCGGACCACCTCATGAGTGATACAGAGCGTATTCCGGGAGATACAGCGCTGGAAAAGGCCGTAGATGGGTCCGAGAGCAGTTGGAAGATGCGTCGCGGCGAGACTTGAAGAAAATGCAGCGCTGCCAACGACCGTCGCGACATGACGCTGTTCCAGTATTCCAACGTCTCTGAGAACGGCATCACAGCGTGAAGAAGCACTGTCGCAGCAGATTGGTAGGTAATCAAAGCAAGCTCCGACATGACCGCCAAATGCAGCCCAGCGATCTCTACATCAGAGGACGACGATGCGATGAACGCCTCGTATTTGGATGGAACCTCTCTCAATTCTTTCAGCGTAGACTCGATCGCAGTGATGCATTCGGTGACAGCCATGTGATTCCGCGAGCCGAGTGTCTGGAGCTGTGCTAGACGACGCAGCAAGGTGTCGACCCAGGCGCGTCGCGTCTCAATGTCATCTGCCGTTGATGGAAGCAGATATAAATCCCTAGGAATGGTCTCTGCGTGGAGAAGCGGGTCGAGGACGCGTCGGAGCGCGTCGGTGCGACGCTTGGGGAACGCAGCAGGTTCGTGTTGAGACATCAGGACAAAACACGGTATAAATTTTTTGTTCTTCAATCCGACGATGCCTATTCCGCTGCCCCTCCCGCTGCCTTACTCCGCCGATGACGATGCATCCACTGCCAGCAGTGATCTGTATTCGTTCGCGTTAGAGGACCATTCGCTGCCAGCGCTCGACAGTTTCGCGTTTCAGGATGATGGCTCGGTGGCCATGTTCACTTCGATCGCGAAGCTGCTCTACCGCCATGGTAAGCGCCAAACCTACTCTTTCTTGCAATACTGATTGGCTGCTTTCATGTACTTATAGCAAAGGCAGTAGAGGAGGATGGAGAGAGGTTCGGTGCATTGGATACGATTCCCAAGGGGCTGGATCTCGAGCAGATCTGGGCCGTACTGGATGACCGTCTCCATGGAACTGGTGGCAGTGGGATGATGCAGTGGGCAAAGGATGGGTTGGATGAGCTGGAGGAGGCATTGGCTGGAATAGACGCTATCGGAGACGGTGATGCTATCGAAGTAGAGGAAAGCGGTGAGGACAGTGTGTCACATAGTGACGACGAGTCAGATAGCGAGGATGCCAGCGACGAGTCGGAGGCCGTGGTGGATGTGGATACCGCCTCGGATGTCGACATATCTGATTCGCCGTCCTCCGACAATATTCAGCCCAATGATGCCGACGAAGTATCTTCGGAACCAGACTCGGAAGAAGAAGCCCTTGATGACGGATTCTTCTCGATGCGCGAGATGGAAAAATTCGCTGACCGCATGGAACGTGCTTCGGACGAGGAGCGCAGCGACGAGGATGATAGTGAGGAGATTGATTATACCCAGGATCCGGACGAACTACGCGGCTCCGACAGCGAGGGGGGGAGCGATGACGAGAATATGGAGGATAATGCTAACGAAATTCGTTTCGCGGATTTCTTCCGGCCACCGAGGAGCTCTATCCGTGGCAGCAAACCGACAGGTGCACAACGCGCTGCGCGGGCCGAGAAGCGTGTCCAGTTCGCGGAGAAGACTGCCATGACGTCTACTCAAGAATTCGAAAATGATTACTACAGTGATACGGCTGCTGGAAATGA
This sequence comes from Zoopage sp. CT-All, assembly GCA_004114245.1. Classification (NCBI taxonomy): domain Eukaryota; kingdom Fungi; phylum Zoopagomycota; class Zoopagomycetes; order Zoopagales; family Zoopagaceae; genus Zoopage; species Zoopage sp. CT-All. The sequence continues at coordinate 5,656 of QZWS01000120.1, forward strand.
CAAGTCTAGCGACAAGAAGGCGGATCTCTTTCGCATGGATGACCATTCGGACAGCGACAAAGACAGTGGAACGCACAGGTCGGGGTTTGAGAAGCGCCAGGAAAAGATGCAGGCCACTATCAAGGAGCTCGAGGCGGAGCGGATCGAGAAGAAAGAATGGACCATGACTGGCGAGGCGTCGGCCCACGACCGTCCCCAAAATAGTCTGCTTGAGCAAAACCTGGAGTTTGACCATGCCAACAAGACCGTTCCGGTAGTCACCGTGGAAAAGACCAACACGCTTGAGGACATCATCAAGGCGCGCATTTTAAACGGCCTGTTTGACGACGTGGTACGAAAACGCGATCCGAAAGAAAAGCCGTTCCGTTCGTCGGAGCGCGTGGAAATCGACGAGGAGAAATCGAAGAAATCGCTGGCGGAGATCTACGAGGCCGAGTTTATCAAGCAACAGGCGCCGGCATTGCAGCCCGGCACAGCCAAAAACGAGACGATCGATCCTGTGCTGCAGAAGCAGCATGATGAGATCACGCAGCTCGCACGCACTCTCTTTCACAAACTCGATGCTCTCTCCTCGCACCATCACCGCGCCGAGCTCCCCGAGGCCGAGATCCGCATCATTCGGGACGTGTCTGCCATTGAAATGGAGGAGGCCATCCCGATTGCCGTGACAGATGGCAGTCGGCTTGCTCCGCACGAGGTGTACCAGAAGCCGCGCGGGGATGTGCGTGGAAAAAGCGAAATGGAGCAGGAGGAGCGTCGTCGGGTGCGGAATCGCAAGAAGCGGGTTGCCAAGGTGCGGCAGGTGGCCAAGGGCGAGGCGGGAGGCCAGGCGGATGTGGAGAAGGCCAAGGATGCTGCGGTCAAGAGCATGGTCAAAGTTATCAACAAGGACGGCTCGACCGGTGACAAGAAGCAAAGGCGGGCCAAAGCGGAGTAGGGTGACAGTGGATGCACCAGGCGGATTGGAGCACGGTTGCGTCAGCGGAGGAGCAATTCAAATTCATTTCCCGTGGGCACAAACGCAGACTTTGTGCATACACTGCAACTGGCTGCGTCAGCCCGAACTTATCGGCTTGGATTTCCCACGGCCCCCTGCTCCACCAACCACTCTGTGTGCCTCCGTACCGCCGCCTTCTCGCCCAGCATGTGTACGAATCCATCAAAGCCTGCATGCATCTCGAACACACTGTAGCTGCCTCTGCAACCAGCACCACAAACGGCGCGGCGCACGACAGCCATATCGCTGCAGGCCATAAGCTCGCCTCGCTGCTTGCCCAGCGCCCGGACCCGCAGACCCTCGTTGAGCGTCACATCATTCCCACCGACAACCTCACCATCGCCCCGGCGCTTCAGGCGTCGCTGATGAACCTGGAGCGCAGCAAGCTGGAAGATAAACTGGAGCATTTACTGGAGCACCGTCCCACCAAAGCCGAGCTCGTGCAGCAGCATATCTTGGTCGGCGAGAGCCACGTGGATCCGAGTCTGGTGGCAAGGCAAATGGAACTGGAGCACAACCTGGTTGCAGATAAATTGGACAGTGCTCTGGAGAGTCGGCCGCCGCCCGAAGAGTTGGTAAAGCGGCGGATTTTGAAGGAGGATGAGAAGCCCGGCGTGTAGATTGGATGCTGCAGATATGAATTGCCGTGTTTAGTGCTGTCCTATAGAGGCTCTTGTCTCGCACTCCTGATAACGGCGAGTGCAACGGCGTGCTGTTGAGAGAGAAATGCCATGTATTGGGCCGTGGCATCAATACAAGCTGTCGTTACTTAGTTCCTATTCGATTGCCTTATACTGCTTATGGGTGCATTGTCTCGACCTGGGTTAAAAAACCCCGCTCGAATGACGGCGTGCTGCCGAAACTAGTCCCGGGTCTTGTCGCACTGCGTCAGCTTTTTTTCTTTCGTGCCCGGCGCTGACTCTGACGCTGCCGATCCCAGTCCCGCCCACGACCATGGCCGAGACCACCACCACCGCAGATGACTCTCGGGTACCAGTAAAGCGGAAGGTGTGCTCGGCTAACGCCCGGACCTCTGCCGCAACGGCTGCTCGCGCGGATGGTGGCATCGACCGCATGTCCGTGTCGCCAGTGTCGCCAGTGCACAATACATCTCTCAAACGTAGTCGATCCAATCCCGGCGAGTTGCAAAAAAATGAATATACCGCAAATGATCAGAGTTTGATTGATGAGACGCATGAGGGCGATATCGTGGTAGAGGCATATATTCAGAACGCGTTTTCGGAGCTCGATAAGGTGCGGCACTCCAGCTTGCCGTCAACACCCTCGCTAATGTGCGCTGCGATAGGGCTCCAAGATGGCGTACGACGAGTTGTGCCGGCAATTATTGTCGCTTTCCCGCTCCCAGCTCGCGCCAGACCACGCTTCGGCTCGGCACCCAATGACACCATGGCTGCGCACCCTCACCCATCTTGTCGCACGCCTGCACCGTACCCATCACCAGGCGCTCATTCAACTCATTCTCGAGCTGGACTGGGCCCGTGTGGTGATTGGCGACTGCGGCGCCGGATTCTGTCGCGTCTACACCCGATTCATCGAGACCCTGGTCACCGTGCACCCCCACTGGGCCGCCATGGAGGTGTGCCAGGCCCTGGCAAGCAGCATCATTTTAGCCTCTTCTTCGTCTTCCCCCGACCAAACCATGACGCTGTCCGCGGATGCTGTGCGTGATCGGATGCATTCGCTTCTTCGTCGCGTTGCCGTGGACCTCGTCCCCGCCATTGCCGCCTCCTCTCGCTCGCTTACCTCGCTGCTCCTGCGCACATTGAGGCCGCACCCTGCCCAATCAATCGCCGACCAACGCGTGTCTATTCGTGCGCTGCTGCGAATTGCCCAAGATATTCCCGGAATGCGGGTCCGAATATGGCTGGTATTAATCGAGTATGCCCTGGAGTTGGATGTTGAGCTGGGCGATGTCGAGGCTGCCGGTGAGGACGACGAGGAGATATTCAAGCTTGATGAGGATGCAGCGGCCGAGAACGAGGATGCCGCCAGCGATAGCGGTTCCGATGCTTCCTCTGTGGCGGCCACCGATGACGAGGATAGCGACGATGGGTTTCACCAGGCAAGCGAAATGGCTCCCGAAGAGCGATTTGAGTATCACAAAGTTGCCGCCAAGAAACTTGACATGGCCATGAATATTCTACTCGCGACACAATCAGCATTTCCTCGCCATTTGCCGGTCGAAACCGAGCATTTCAACCTCCTCCTGGACGCATTCCACCAGCTCGTACTCTCCACGCACCGCGCACGATACGTCCAGTTCCTCATGTTTCACTGGTGCGCCCGATCCGATGAGTATGCGGACGCCTTTATGGGCGCTCTAATCCAAGAAATCGTCGGCGGGACTGATCCTTCCCTTCCCACCACCGGATCCCGCAATCCAGATCGGTCCGTCAATGCTGCTGGGTACATTGCGAGCTTTGTTGCGCGGGCACAGTACCTGCCTCCTGACGTTGTGCGTGGCACCGTTAATGTGCTCGTAAGCTGGGGCCTGGCCTACGTCGACGCCGATCGGGCTCGAGCTTATGGCAGCAATGGCATGGATCAGTACGAGGAATCCCGCGACGGCGTCGGAGGACGGCGTCATCTGGTATGGTACGCTGTTGTGCAGGCCATCATGTATGTGTTTTGCTTCCGATGGCGGGATCTGCAGCTCGGCGATGGACTCGACGGCGAGCAGGAAACGGCCGAAGATGGGCATGCCACTGGGTCGGCACAATGGATACCTGCATTGAGCGTGCTGCTGCAACTCCTGCAATCCAGGCTGGCGCCGATGCGCGTGTGTTCGCGCGGTGTTGCGGAGCAGTTTTGCCGGCTTGCACACACGCATCGCCTTGCATACTGCTATCCCTTGCTTTACAATGTCGGCAAGAAAGACGAGCAGAGCGCAGTGTCGACGAACCGCAGTGCATTGGCCGTCATCGCCATGACCTACGACCGTCTTGAAACGTTTTTTCCGTTCGATCCGCTGCGCTTGCCCCGATGCCGCAGCTATTTTGATGGCATCTACAACGAGTGGCAAGACGATGAGGAAGACGGAGATTCGTCAACAGCAGAGTCCGAGGACGAGGCCAACTCGGATGAGGTGCAAGAAATCGTGCTCAACCGCAGCATGCAAGCATTGAGCATTACCCCGCCGGGGTCTGGGCTGGATGCGAGCCGAGCGATGCTCAAGGAGCAGCTGCAGCGACTCCTCCGAAATCACACACCCACTAGCGATCGATGAACAAGTCTATATGTATACTGTACAATGCATGCGAACGTTTACTTTGATTCCAGCGCTAGGCGCGGTCAATATCCATTGGGCCTGGTGGCGGCGGCTTGGCGCGACGCGTGAAGGTGGGCAGCAATTCAAATTCCTGGCGCGGCTTTGTGGGTGGAGTTGCAGGCACCGCCGTCTCTGCCTTGACCTCGGCCATCGCCACAGCATCACGCTGTAAATCCCGAGGCATATGGCCAGTACTGGACTGTCTCCTTCGCATGCTGCCATCCACAGCATCCTTCCACACACTGGCCTCGACGTCCTTCACCTTGTCCCAGAAGAATTCCTCCAGCTTGTTTCCGTTTCGGACATATGCACTTGTCTCTTCGTTGAACAGCCGACAGTTATCGAAAATTAGCTGCGCGTGATGGCAGAAGGCGGCCAGATTGGGGTACATGTCCTCCTCGACGTTCTTCTCGAGCGTGCTCAGGTCCATTGGCTGCTGAATGAAGTCATAGTACCCGGGGACTTCGTCCCGCGGCACTGGTTTCTGGAACGGCCAAGACGTGGGGTGCTGGTTCATTTCCTCGAGGAGGTGGCCTAGCCTGCGTTGGAGCGGGGAGCGCACCATGTGTCGTTGGCCGGCAGCGCCAGCGGTCTGCTCCGCAGGCGCCTGATCTGGCGTCCATTTGGTAGCCGAGATCCCAGGGATAGACAGTGGATCGACGGGGCCGTCGGCGAATATGGATGGGTCCAGGCCGGGGTGCACGACGCCGGCCTGAGTGACATGTCGCACGCATCGCAGCACCTCCTGCTTCTGCTCCCATAGTACGCGCCCAATGGTGGTGTATTCGACCTTTTCGACGAGCGCACAGTGCATCATCGTCCCGCCCTCGTAGTCTTTGATGAGGCCACGCCATGCGGCCTCGTCGAGCGTGATTTCCTTGGAGAAGCCCTGTTTGCGGAAATACCCAACGGCGTAGTTGTCCGCATAGGTCATGAAGTGCCGCATGCCGTATGCCGCATGGACATGGTCCTTGAACTTGTTCATCAATCGAGCACCGTACCCGCGCACCTGCACGGGGGAATGGACGGCGCAGAAGACAATCTCTACAAAGCCGCAAATCGCGTGACGGCCGCCCTCGTCAGCACGGGCTGGGAACACACGGTAGGCGATCCCAGCCAACACATCCACCGTCCCCGCCGCGACAATCAGCAGCGATCGGTGGGACGGATCGAATACGAGCCGCGCAATGTACTCTCCGGGCATTTTCGGGAGCTGGCGCTGAAACAGTGTCTTGGCGTTTGAGAGCAGCATGAGGGTTTTCGGGGGCGTTGCCGGCGGCATGTTTGCCACGTCGAGGTACTCGATCGCGTGCGTGTTTTCATCTTCGATGACGGGCTTTGCGGGCGGCGGCGGGAGGGTCGCGGGATCGGGGAGATGCAGGATGCCAGCGGCGGATGCGGATGACATGTCAACAGTGGGAGATAAACGCGGGTCATCAACGCGATCACAGCATAAGCAATCGGCAACTATCCAGCGACTAAGCGTTTTCCACGGGGGTTTTCACGCTTGACGGTGGATCGGTAGTGCCAATAGTAGCTGGAGAGCATCGAGAGGTTAGCCCGCGCCATCCAGTGTGCCGTGCCAATGGAATCACTGGTATTTGCCTCGGGGAATGGAGTGCTGGTTGGAAGAAATGGTCAATAGTGTGTGGAATGCAGAGCTGGACACTGTGCCCCAATGTCAGGTCACTCACGAACAGAGCGGGGTGCTTAAAAAGAAAACCAGCTTTTTTAAATTCTACAACTTGGAAGTAACTCTTTGTCGCGACAGCGGATGACGGGAAGGACCAACCGCCACCTGTCTGCTTGAACCACGCGACGACGGCAAGCACCCCACGTCATTTTAATACCACACAAGGGCACCCACTAGATATACCATCCACGATGCAATACAGCAGACGGCTCAACGGGAACAACCGCGTCAATTGCAATTGACGGCCTAGCGCCCGCCCCGCCGCCGCCCCCCCCATTTGCCGCATACCCCTGAAACCTGCCAGGCGGGTATGGTACCACTGTGTTCATCTGTGGCACATACGATGACCGATACTTATCTTTCCTGGCTGACATACTCGAGTACCCGCTGCTGCCGCCGGCTTCTAGGCCCTTGTAAAAGGTGTCTTTATCTCGGTGGGCTTCTTCGTAGAGGTACACGATGAGAATGGCGTGGATGATACCCGGAATGAGGAAGAAGAGGGTCAGGAGGATGGAGAGGAGCAGGTCCTGGGAGAGACCGCGTTTTATAAAGACGGGTACGGGCGGGCAGAGGACTGCGAGGGCCAGCATCATGACGTATCGAGGTGACGGCGCCATGACAGAGATGCTGCGGTGCTGGTGAGATGAATGGGCGAATGCTTATAAAACGATGAGGATTCAGCGGCGCTGGTTTGGCGATTCTAAGCAAATACGGATGTTGGATCGATCCTGCGACCAGAATTTTCCCGGCTGAGTTGCGCACAGGTGAGAATCAAATAGAGACGATGCTCACGAGCGGATTGAGCGTGGGTGTGTGTTGGGCGGCGATACCAGCGCGCGCTCGCAACCAACAATGTCTTGGAAGCTTGGTAGGTGTGCCGCACGGTCTGGCGGATGGTGATGAGGAGAGGGGCGGTTGTGCTGCGCGTGTACCCGACGGTCTTCGGAATGTAGGGGACGGTCGGCGGTGGCGCGGCGGACAAGCACGCGGATGGAGATGGACGTTGAGGTTGAGGCAAAATGGTGGCCGTGCCGTGATGGCACCTGCCAGACATCACCACCACCATCCTCCGCCACTACTGGCTGTATATCCTCCAAAACTTCCCCAAAATCGCGAGAAATACGTCACGAACGCGCTCTGACTGAAGCCCTTGCGCTTGTAGTCCAAACCAATGTACTCCACCGACCACCGACAGCCGCGAACGGCTGCATCCACTCCCAGAACACCCCCGTCACGGCAGCCATTCGCCGATAGGAGTAATGCGTATACGCAGCCCTACGTTGCGTCATCTCTTGCATCGCTCATGCCGGTCCATGTGCGCGATATCGGATCATCGCCTGTGTTTGGCCAGCCGCCGCGAGCACCGTCGGGACCAATACGGATACAGAACGCTACACTGCCATCCCCCCTCACACTTCCCAGCAGCCAACCACAAAATCAAGGCAGCCGACGATATGCTTTGGAGAAGCCGACGAGGGCACAGCCGAGAAGACCACACGGACTGCTACTCGCCCTACTTGCCATCCTTCTCCCCCCACTATCAGTCTATCTCGCCAACCAACGGAAAATAACGGCAGACTTTTACGTAAATATCTGCTTGACAGCATGCTTTTGGGCCCCTGGAGTACTGCATGCTTGGCTTATGCAGGCATTTTATGTGCCTAAGGTTGAAGAATATGATATCAGACATGGTGATGGCCAAGGAGTATACGCTGGCTACACCGGCAGTATGGTGAACGGCAGAGTCGAGCGCCTGCCGTTCGAAGCTCCGGATATGCCCATCGCGGTGTCGAATCTTGTCGGAATAGTGGTGGGCCACCCTCTCCATGATGCCAACAACCGGCACAGCGAGGCCGGGCTTTCCTCGATATTATACGGTGTGGAATTCGAACAAGGCTTTGGTGGTCCTAGTCCGACTTACTCGGCAGTGCCACCACTTGGTCCTGGTCTGCAGCCACGCGCCAGGGACTACACTCGCGACAGCACGGCGAGCTTCCAAAATTCGTACGCCATGGCATCATCCCTCGGCGTTGATACCCTGGCACCCGGCCTTGCATCCTCTCCCACCAAAGGCCGATCCTCGTTCCTCAGTGTGCTGCCATCACCATCAAAACCCTGGCATGGCGGTGCGCCGCCGGATAGCGCCCTGGGAACCTCGTTTGACACGACCCAGCTCCCGTTCGCCACTCTCCCTGGGACGTCGCCTGGAGCCAGGCCCTTGGTAATTGATGTGTCGCGTATTCCGCCCGCACCGAGACTTCCCCCGCCTGTACTAAGCAAGCTTGGTGAATGGCCAAGGAGCGGCACGTATGCAGAGGCAGTATCACACCCCAGCGGGGATGGCATGGTATGAGCGGATGAGCGGGTGAGCGAGTGAGCGGCGAAATAAATCCTGCTGCGCAAGGTTGTGCAGCCCACATGCAATCCGCCTCTGCTCCCCTCACCATCGCACACTTCGCGTCCGCCGCACTCTAGCCTTAGCACCTCGCACTTCACATCTCTTGCACCACAACTATGCGCACCATCTCTATCGCCGCTCGTATGGTCGTCGTCCTCGTCGTCCTCGCCGCCCTCCTTGCTACCTTCATGGCCGCCTACATTGCCACCGGCACCAGGCCGGCCTCTCCCGCTACCATCTCCAAGGCCCCCACCTACCTCGGCCGCGCCCTCTCAAGGTAGTAGCTCCCTGATGTGTGTAGTTGTGCGTAATGCTGACCTCGTTGGTTGCCTTGTCTAGTCTGACGGGCTTGTTGCCGGACGCTGTTCTTGGTGGGACTGCCCAAGCCGACCGCTCCGTAGGACCGCCCAAGACACTCTCCGCTGCTTCTATCGTTGCCTCCATCGCTGCTTATATCCCGGCAGCCATGTCGGAGATGATTGGCATGTCGTCCGAGCTGTCACATGCCAAAGGCGCCGACGCAACGTCTCTGGTTGATGCTGGCCGCGACTCGCTCTCCTCCGCCATCTCGTGGCTCTCAAGGTACGTTTGCTTGCCCATGTACTGCACGAATGTGTTGGCTGATGCTGTGGGTTGTGCTTGCTCTGTAGTGTGGCCGATGTCGACGTCCCTATGTCAATGACATCATGGCTCGGTCCGCTTTCCTCCATGCTCGCTTCGATCCATCTCTCGCCCGGCCAACAGTCTCTGCCCGAGAGCGACCAAGGAATCGTGCATACTGCCATCGCGTCGTCTCTGCACTGGCTGGATACTGTCCTCGACGCTGCGCATCAACCAACTCGGACCATGTGGACCGACTCACTCGGCGAATCCGCCAGACTCGATTTCCACGACAATATGGTATTTCAATCCCTTCTTCTCGTATGCCTCTTGCTCACTGTATTGGCTGTTAGGGCCTGGTGGAAGCGCTTGTCCACGCCACCACCAAAATGGCCGATATGCCGTTGGCCGCGATTCGGCTCATCGCCCAGAAAACCCTCGCCCGTGCGACCACCTTTTGTGCCAGCGCTGCATCCAGTGTGGCGCATTATGCAAATATCTTCTGGAGCGCACTAATGTTTATTGTGTTTATGCTACTCGCTCGTACAATGGTCTGCTGCCAATCCCCGCCGCTTACCGCCACCAACATTGCTTTGTAGATGTCCTCTCGGCTCCTAACCTTACAGAAGTGGTTGCAAGTTGCACCCGAGTGCTTTGCCGCGCAAGACAATTCAATGCCGCTTGTGAAAGAGGAGGTCGATCAGGCACCCGCTGTTCGCAACAGTAAATTAATTTCGCCAATATCGGGGCTAGCTCATATCGCCGTAGAAGCCATTGCGCAGGAAGATCCCTCGCTTGTACCTCCTATCAGCTTGATGAGCGTTTTGCTATCTAAAGAGGAGAATGTTACTCCAGGCCGTCCAAACCGTCCAGCCCTTGAAAGATGTAAGATTCACCACCATGGTAAAGATACTACTGCTAAACTATTGTCATTAGTGTTAAACATTGAGCCGCTAGTTCCAAGACGGCGCACAGGTTTAAGAGTAACTTTTGCCGAAGAGGGGCCGGAAGAATCGTTACTGGCAAGGATCCGACGAGCCAACTCTCAGCCCTCATATCGTGCCCGCAAGAACGCAAGCAGGCCAACTGTCGACCCAGCAGCCATTAGTAAGCTTCTAAGTCGCCGCGAAGATTGAGGGTGATGAAGTTATGTAATACAAGTTGTACTCAAAGTAGCCGGCGGCAAAGCGATGGCGGCAAAACGACTGCGACTGCAATACGCTTGCCTCTGTTCTCAGCCAGCATCGCCGCCGCCGTATCACCACCGCACGCCGCACACCGCACGCCATGGCTCTGTCCAACCGAGACTTCTTTCTGCTGCTTGTCGCTGTCTTCCTCCCGCCAGTTCCTGTTGCAGTTAAGCGCGGCTGCGGCGCCGACTTCCTAATCAACATTCTCCTCACCCTGCTTGGCGCGCTCCCGGGCATCCTGCACGCATGGTACGTGATCTTTGAGTACAACGACGTGGATGGATACAGGGAGCTGGAGGATGGCAGCGGCGGGTACGTGCATGCGCGCGAGGGCGAGCAGCGAGCATCGATTCCCCGACCCGTGGTGCATCCCAACGCGCAGCATTAGCAGCCCTAGCAGCAACGTATGCGGAGATGGAACGAGTGTTTTTCAGTATGAAGAGTGATTGTTGCCAAACATATCAGAGTTTTATTGGCTCGAGAGGGCCCACGCCTGTCTCGGTCATACTGGCCACATTTGCAGCGCCGGCTGCGGTGCCTTTATCTTGAACGCCGCCACGGCACCATTCAGCGACACCCCAGCGCCCCACGCCACGCTCGGGGTATACCCTGGCCCGTGGTAGTACCCCTCGTAGCGCTCGTACGCTCGGGCAGCCATGGCCGGCTCATTGCCCGTGATCCCCGATCTCCTCCGCCCGTTCAGCTCCGTCTCTCGCATTCCACCGTTCCCATCTTCGATCGCACTCCATGCGTCGTGCGTGCCACTTCTTCGCCGGGCGCCAAGCAACGGGCTCAAGCCCTCCCACCGCGCATTCACGCGGAACCCGCCGCCCCCACGGGTGCGGTATATCACCAGCCAGGCGTGGAGGATGCCTGGCACGAGGAGCAGGAGCGTGAAGAGGGCGTTGAGGAGGGTTGCGCGTGTGAAGAGCCCAAAGCGGATAGTCACGGCCAACGGCGGCAGGGGGATGGCGAGGATGAGCAGGAGGATGTCGGGGCAGAAAAGACGGCGCTGTTTTTGCACAGGCATTGTGGTGGTGGAGATGCCGCGGGGGGCGATCGCTTCGGCGGCGGTTAATACTGGGTTGGCGGAGGATGTACGTGAAGGTGATAGGCGGCGTTCCTGTCTGGCTGGCGCACCGATCCAATCACTAGTGGTTCCCGGCGAGCTGAGCAAGAGTTTTTCTGTTGGCGCAGATGTTACAGGTTGTTTCGGGGGAGAGGGAGGGTTGGGGCGGTAGCGGGCTGTTGCCGCAGGGCTGGTTTGCGATGGACAGCGATGTGGATGGCCCGTTGTCCGCTGCCATGCCACCTTGACCGCCCAGCCTGCCCTCCCCGGCCGCCTGTGCTGCCACCCCAGTTACCGAAACTGTTTTGGAATCGCCAGCCTCGCATGTGCGTCCCACCACGTGGTATCATGAGCGGGCGCTGGGGAGCGAGTGCTGGGGAGCGAATCCCAGCGATAGGAACGGAGAATAGCTACGTGAACGGACTGGCGTGGCCAGCACCAGGACGATGGCGCAGGGAGCCCTACGGGTGTGGCAGAGATGGTGTGGCAGAGATGGTGCGGCAAAAGGAGGCGGAATCGACTTTCACGAGGGTGGCTGACCAGTGCGGTGGGGGCCTTATGCATCCGGGGACTAGTATTGCTTGCGTGTCTGTGTTTGTGTCTGCGTCTGTGTATCGTCAATATCAAGTCTACTCGGCACTTGACAAGTCTGCCGCATTGCCTAATGACGTGGCATTGATTCCCATACGGCAGTTTGACTGTCCAGCGCAAACCGTGCCAGCTTTGCCCTTACTTCCCCATCTAGATGCCCAACGCATCGCACCACACGTCCACTCTGTGCTGCACCTCTGCAATAACAAATCACAAGAAACCATGCTCTTCCGCTGCCCATCTATTGCTCTCATCGCCTTTGCTGCCATCTACATCTCGGTCACGATCAATGCCAGTGGCAGCGACACTAGTTTCGATGATGTGTGGAAATTGCTCAGATATGAGCAGTATGCCAATCTGATGAGTGAATGGAAGGCTGAGAAAAAAAGGCGTCCTACTGATGCTGAAATCAGGCAGATGGAGAATAAAGCGCAGCAGTATGCTGAGCAGCATTATCGTACAGTCAGCCAGAAAGAGTATGCTCATCGAAAGGCAGTATTCGACAAAAAAGAGCAACGCTATATGGACAAGCATGATGCTGCATTAGAGGATGCATCCAAGAAACTAAAAGATCTTGATATTCCATTGCATTTCAAGGATCGTATTGCATTCAGAGAAGCTCTACTTGCAGTCAATCCAAACGTGTCTGTACAAGACGAAAAGAAGCTGAGGGAGGATATTAATAGGATGAAACCAGTGCGATCTAAAGCGAAACATAGAAGAGTGTAGGCTGTTGAGAAGGCGGAAATGGCTGTTGGACTGGTGTCAAATGCTTTTTGTTCACTGTTCTGTTTACGTGCTCTTATGTGCTGCGTTTTAAATGAATTAATTATGGCATACTTGAAATGGTTAGACTATTGAGTGGAGGCGGTGAGGGGGGGGGAAGCATGCCCAGCAAGAGATCTGCCAAAGGCAGCGGGGGGAAGACTTGACTGTCCTTTTACTCCTCCCCAGCCCAACACACCGCACTACACCACACGTCCACTCCACGCTACACCTCTGCAATAGCAAATCACAAAAAACCATGCTCTCCCGCTGCTCATCTATCGCCCTCATTGCCGTTGCTGCCATCTGCATCTCGGTCTCGATCAATGCCAGCAGCAACCCTCCCAAGGACGTCAGTTTTGATCATGTGCGGAACGTTCTCACAGCCCATCGGTATGATGATCTGATAAGCGAATGGATGGTCAAGAAAAAAAGGAATCCTACTGATGCGGAAATCATAAAGATGTATAACCGAGCAAAGCAGCATGCCAAGCAGAACTATCGTACAGTCGGCCAGAGAGAGTATGGGCACCGAAAGGAAGCATATAAAGAAAAAACACGACAGCAGGAAGTCAACCATAATGTCGCATACGATGTTGAATTCAAGAAGCTGCAAAAATATGATTTTCCATTGGATACCATGGATCGTTTTGCAGATAAAGAGGCCGAACTCATGAGCAATCCAAAGGTGTCTGCAAAAAATGCAGACAAATGGAAGAAGGATATTAATATGGCAAAGGCAGGGCGACGCATCAACAAACGTCATAGAAGGATGCGGGCTGAGGAGGAGAGACCAAGCGTGGGTTATTTTGCCTAAGCAAATGTACTGCGCTTGGGCACTACAATTTGCTAGCATTCTGCCAAATCAGCCGATCCATTGCCATGCATAACCCAGTGGAAAGCACCTTATTGATGAACTGCATGTTGCTGGTTTAGACTATGCGCATGCTTACAATCCAAACAGCTGAACGCCATCTACGTGCCGCATCTTAAATAGCCAGGCCATTATTGACGTAGCTGGACCATTAGGAGGCAGGCCTATGCAGCTTGACGCGCCCTATGCCTCCAGTATCATCCGTCGTTGATGCCGTCGACGCCCTTCTCGGCCCAGACAATCGCCACATCACCCAATCACCCGCCGCGTCGGCCGGCCAAGATAGAACTGCCATGCCCCCGCAAACCACCGCCCCTTCCTTCGCCGCCAAGTACCGCCTGCCGCTGCTCTGCCTCGCCGTCGTCTGCCCGCCGCTGCCCATCGCCCTCATCCACGGCATCTGTTCCCAGGACTTTGCCGTCTCCATCATCCTCACGCTGTTTCTCTTCCTCCCCGGCGTGATCCACGCCGTCGCTGTTGTGCTGCATGTGGCTTCGGGGATGGCCGAGGGCGAGCGGGATCGGCGCCGCAGGACCAAGGGGCTGTCAAGCGGAGACCTCGAAGCTGGGTTCATGCGTGCCGGCGGCCACGGCGTGTCGACCGATGGTCGTAGCAGGGGGAGGCTGTCAAAGGATGGCTCGCGTCATGTGCTGTCGTCGACGCGAGCCTCTGGCGGCGGCGGCTCGTCGCGGCGGCCCTCGGCGACGTCGCTGGGAACGAAATCCCCCGGGTTGCTGTCGCCACTGCCCCGCGAACCCAAGTCTGTGCATGCCAGAAGCAGCAACAGGCATGATTCAGGCGCCGGCGTGTATATGGAGAAAGCAGGGCGCGCATCGCCGTCGGCGTCGGCTCCGGATTTGAGTCCCAGTGTAAAGTCGCGTTCCGCTGCGTCTCGGCGGCGAAGCAGCTCGGTATCCGCAATCACAGAAATACAAACACACACATCGCAATCCATGCCAATACTCTCTGCGGTGGGAAGCCCGCAGACACCGCTCCCATTGGTGCAGGCCTACCCCCAGCCGCCGAGGACCAGCACCACAGATGCCAGCATTGGTCGCGGCGATGGATTCCTCGACCCTATCCTCGAATACGATAGCTTTACTGACGAAGATGTCACTGGCGAGGATGACTTGTACGGTGCAGCCAAGTCAATGGAAGGAAAGGGCAGGAACAGAGTCGATTCAGCTGGTTTGAATCGCACCAGCTCCCACCCGCCGTCATCAGCCGCTACAAGGCCAAGAGCCACCACTCGATAGGGAGAATCATTTCAATTGGAAACCGCAAATATGTATAAGAATGTTGTCCTGCCTGCGTGATACATTCTGTCCTCATCCCTCATCCCCCAGCCATCGTTGTCAACATATCTGCATTCACGTGTTGGCATCACAGAGCAGGCGGCGGGACGGTCGGCATATCGCCTATCCACGAGTCGTTACCCCACCCAGCATCACCATCTCCAGGCAGCGTCTCATGACTGACATTCACTGATGGGCGTCTACCCATCGCAACACTCGCGATCGCATCTCTCCATCCACCACCGCCCACCGCCTCTGCATCGCCCTCCGTATCGCTCTCCGACATTAGCACATCCTCCATGATAGGATCCAGCCCCGCACTGCTCGCCCCTGGTCCTCCTGCACTCGGTGGCCGCGCACTAGTCCCTGGGCCACGTCTCGGCTTCAGCTGACTGAGCTTGGTGGCCCCAATTGCCTGTGTTTGCATGGATGGCAGCTGCGGGATGTTGGTAAGCCCGCGCAGGGTTGGTACCGCAGGCGCCGCAGACAACCGTCGAGCATCGCCCACGGTAATCGCAAACGGGCTCGAACTTGTGCTTGGGCGACGGCCACTCGGTCCATATCCTTGGAAGGAGAGTTTGCGGCCTCCGGGAAGCTCTATCCCCACGGCGGGCGGCAGGTATGCGCCTCCACCGCCAGCACTCGACGGTTTCCTCGTGGAGCCTCCCGTCTCCAAATCCTTTGCCATCTTGTCCTTGGACTTGCCACGGCGACTCGTTTTCGCTGTCCTGATATCCCCACGCGCAAACCGTCGAACGGTCAACAGCGAGTGAACCAAGCCTGGGAAAAACCCAAGGATGGTCAGCATCAAGGAAAGAACAAAGTCTTCGCCGCATCCGTGGATATAGAGGACCGGGACCGGGGGCAGAAGGAGTGCTAGACATGAGAGCAGAATGAGCAAGCCGGTCGATGGAGTCGGCGCCTCGACCACTGTAGAGGCCTTATCGGAGTAAGTGCGGGAGTCAACTAGGGTTTCAGAGGATATTTTCTCGAGACCGGCGGAGGAAGCCAATGCGTAGGCCTGTTGGTACGGCGGCACGTAGGTAGACTGCATACAGCGGGCAGAGCGGTGCGTCCGCAAGTACCTCAGCTATCGCACCTAGCAACTAACTGCTTAATGGAAGTAGAAAGCCGCGATGCTTGTTGGAAAATTCGCTCGATTCGAGGCGAGGATGCTACGGAAACGAAACTGGGATGTCTGGGAACGAAGCAAAGTGGCCAGCGCGTCGGTCAACGACGGAAACACAGCCACAAAGAAAACGGGAAGAAATGGGCGGCGAATGCCGCGGAAGAAGGGCTGGGAAGGGAGCGATGACACCCGCGGGCAAGGCAGGCTGGCTGCAGTGTTGGGTCCAACCGGCTGACTGCTATTTTGGTATGCATACAAAGCATGCTCTCGAATGCCCTAGAATCGCCAGGTGTCGTCCACATCCATCGCCCAGCGGAACTTGTCCCGCAGCGTTTTGCTAAACATCTTCTCGAGCGGCACCTTGTGCTTGGAGCACCAGGCAGCTGTGATCCTCGGGTCAATATAGTTCAGCTTGGATGTACCAAGCGCCGTGGCTTTGTTCTCCTCCTGCAAACCAAATCAGCCGTAAGCATGGCAAGGAAAGGAGAGCAAACCCTGTCCGTCACCTGCGTCCGCATCGTTGCGATGCGCTCCGTGATCTTTGCCACCGCTTTCTCGCACTTCTCTTCAGTCGCGCTTTTGACAAGCTCAACGGGCGTGCCCTCGGAACGGAACTCGATGATGTCCGATTCCAACACCAGGACACGGTCCAACGCCAATTTCAGCGCTGCTTTCGCATTCGTGGCCTCCTCCGAATTCTCGGCCTTGCCTTCCGCTGCCAACGTCTCCATGGTTTTGTCAAATTTTTTCTGGGCCTTTTCTCGCTCGACAACGATCAGGTCCTTCTCATGCTGTACGCACCAGTCATCCTCGAGATCCGACTCCTCTCCCCATTCTCTCTCCAGCTTGGTGCGACTGGATTTGTCTACCAACCCGGCCCATTGCTTACGAATCATCCTGCGCTGATACTTGAGTGCGCGTAGTTTATCGCCCAGTTTCTCCATAACCTGCTGGTGCGAGCGGGGAATCGTCCGTTGATGATTGCACAGGACCGCAACCTCGCGATTTGCACGGTTGTAGGCCAGCACTAATTCCGGAACACTGGCACCCTCCATCGTCAGCTTGTCCAGTTCCTTCTCCATCGTAAAGCTGGCATTGTACGTACGGAACACCTTGGCGGTCAGTCCCGGCATAATCTTTGTCAAGTGGCTGTTGAGTGCAGTTGGCGCCAAGCGGTCAAAGATGGCATCGCCCGCCTCCTTTGGCGGTCGCTTGAAGATGGCCAAGTTCTTGTATACTTGCGGCGATACCTGGACTTCGTTGAAATAACGCATAGAATCCTTTCCGAGAAAATCAAATATGACCGTGCTTGGTGGCTGGAGTTCGATGTGCTCGAGCCGCAACGAGCAGCAGCCGACTGTGTCCGCCTCATCCTCGCCCTTCTCGTGCCCAGCACGCAACGCTAGTCGATCAATCAGGTACAGGGCAGTGGCACGCTGGCGAATGACCATCTGTGGGTCGCGCAGCTCCTGCTCGTATGTACGTCGAATGGTCTCGATGTGTCCCTAACGTGGTCCCTTAGCTGTTCAATGCCGGGAGCAATCCACCCACCTTGAGCTCTCGTGCCTTTTCAAACTTCTTGAAATCACTCTGGCCCTTGAGCGAGCTGTTTGCGGCGAGAAATACATACTTGACATTGCCGTTGACGTTATCCTTCCAAGTGGCAAGCCAGGTAACGGTGTTGTCGCGCACAACCTTGCCCCATTTTTGACCTGCAGGCGGTTCGGGTACGGGCGCATCTTCGCTCAGATTGAGCGTCACCTGTTCGGGCACGACACGCTGCTTCAGCTTTCCCGTCTTGGGATGGGCGCCACGCCCACGGAAGAGACCTGGCGGCTCAATGCGATAGTTCCCAACCTTCTCCTTGCGGCCATCCAGCAGAGCCCAGCCATACTTATCATCAAGCAGTTTCTTTTCCTGCTTTGCCTGCTCTTTTTCTTCCTTGGTTAGCTGCTTCTTCTGCGATTTTTGCTCCTCAAAGTACGCATGTATCGGCGTGAAGTCGCACTTGGCAAACTCCTTCATTGGAGAAGGCTACGGTGGATTAGTGGCTATTGCTGGGCACCGCCGGACTACCTTCTTGCCCTTGGTAATGATGTCCTTGAAATCCTCAAAAAAATTCTCGCAAAAAGTCGGATTCTCGGTGTGCTCAGTGCCCAGCATTGCCGCAAAAAACGATGCGACCTCTTCTGCCTCGGGTTCGAGCTCGATGTCGTCTCCTATCGAAAGATTGTGGACAAGAATCTCGTCGACATACGTTGCATACCATTGTACTTCATCCTGATACCGTGAGGTACATAGGCAGGCGGGAATAATACTCCACTATGATGCAGGGTGGACCACTTGACCGTATTGTCCATGTCACTCTGCATCCACCACTTGTACTCGGCTTCCTCGGCATTCTCGTCATCTTCGTCCTTGATCTCAGCCTTGGACGCATCACTGGCTTCCTTCTTGACCTTGGCGCGTGCTTTTGCTTTGGCCTTGGCGGGAGCAGGCAGCGTCGCGTTCGTTACACCATTTTTGCCCGCAACCGGGGATTCATCCATTGACTCGTCTTTCACCAATGACTCGGCGCGTTTAACTGGGGTCTTTGCTCTGGATGCGGAAGCTTGGCTTGGTTTGGCTGCGTCGCCGCCCTTGAATGTATCCCCAGAATTTGCTACGGATTTGGGCTTCGTCGCAGGTGTTTTTCGACGCAGCGGAGCCTCCAAACCACCGGCGTCTGGCTTGGAGGCGGGAGGATGTGCAGCTGCCGTCGACTTGGGAGCCCCGTTCTGCGACATTGCCTCATCATTCGCACCCTCAGGTGCTAAACTCTTCATTATTGACCAACAAGAGGAGGCACAACAAACCTGCATAGTCCATATCACCGTCAGAGTCATCCACTGTTTGCCTCGACTGCCGCGGCCGCTTCGTCGTGGACACTCGCGGCGTGTCATCCTCACTTCCGCTGCTCAATACATAGTTGACTCGCTTCACAGCGCCTCGTTTGCGCACGGCCGGGATCCCGCCGGAATCATCGGAGGACATGGAGGCTGGAACTGCAGAGCTTCCCTGCAGTCAACGGCGTGCTGTTTTCGCCCAACGCTGCTGTCCCGCCGCCTTGTACCGCTGCTCAGCCCGCCGCGCTTCTCTCCGTCGCCGTCGCAGCACCCCATCCTTCTTCGCCGCTACAAAATGACGTCCACTGTCACCAC
>QZWS01000121.1:0-24237 GCA_004114245.1 Zoopage sp. CT-All
CTCACACAACTTCCCTCACCTCGCTACATATGTACAATAAAGCAAGACGAAACGGCAAAAGAAGAGTAGATCTGGGGGCAAACTTTCTGGCCCTTCCCCTTTGCTCAGACAAGTTCTGCGCCGGTCGCTTCTCGCGCACCTCAAGGGCTGAGACTATTGCTTGGTTTTTGGTCACAGTTTATCAAGCGCACCTCAGGGACCAGGGAGGCTATTGCTTACCTCCTGTGGATGAATAGCGAGTCATGAATGAGGACAGCTATAAGATGCTGACCACAATGGTGTGCAATAAAGTCAATGGTGCACTGTTCGGAAGAACGGTGCGTGGCCTATTATTAGCCATCTAATTTTGACAGTAGCCAATGTATCACTCTTTGTGTGCCTTTTGCCCTGCCCATGTTCCTGTGGGTTTAAAGTGCGTTGAACGCCTTCACCCCGTTTCGTCTTCTTTTGTTTTGTCACTGCTCCACTCTTCCTCATCCACCATTGCTCCTTTGCATCTCACACCCATAGCATAGCGCTTCTCATTCGTTGCCGTCTCGCGCTCCCTCGCTTCAGCATTTGGAATCCTCTCAAACACCAGCACAGAATTAGTCGCTCGAGAGGGCAGTCGAACTTGCTCTTATCGGATTCGTTTCACAGAAAAAAACAAACAAATGGTGGCCCCATCATTGAGCTTCAGGAGAGCCCTTGAACGCGCATTCTTTCTGGCCTTCTTGGGATTCCTCTGCTTGTCTAATGTCCATGTGCAGGGTCAAGGTAGAGCGTCATTCAACTAGTCAAAAAAAACAACGCTGCATAACAAGAGAAGAAAGGGGATAAGAAAGGACGCTCCTATCCACTCCCTTTCGTCTGCTGATAACGGCTCCTTTTCTCACACTGGGTAGGCGCATCGTCCTCCGCCTCGCAAGCGGCCACCACAACTGGGTCTCAACCGTCCGGATCGACTGGTGGTCCACAGTCTTCAGGATCACCAACGGGAACAGCCACATTACCCGGACCGACTGGTCCACTGCCTACCACCAAACCGAGTGATCCCCCTGCACACTTGACGATGCTGGAGCCCAAAGCAGATATCAAGAACCCGCCACTGTTTCCGCTGGGTAAAGATATTGTCTTTGCCTGGAATATCAGCGATTCCCAGAACCTGATTATGAAACCAACGAATCTTACCATCGAGGCCTACTTATCTGGCACGAACATTATCACCATCGCCAGTGGCTTGCCTGGCAATACCTTGAACTATACCTGGCCAGGTGCAAATCAAATCAATGCGACCAACCCTATCCAGACCCAAATTTATACAATCCGCATTTTCGATGGACAGGTTGGACGTTTTGGATTTATTCCTGGCGGATACTTGGAAACGTATATTGGCCTTAAGATTGGTCTTTATCAACCAGGGTCGTACACGCCTGGCAAGGACCAGTTTCGTAAGTTCCTGCAGTGCCACGAACGTTCGTTTATACTCGATGGGATTTGCGACTGACCTGAGAATCTTTTGTATGTTTCTCTGTAGCGCCCGTGTGTGCCACCTGTGATTTCTCAAAGGTGACGAACGGCGGAACGAGGAGCCAGCTTCCAGGGTTGTTCATAGCTTTGATCGCCTTGATGTCGACAACCGTAGCAATGTGGTAGTCCCGTCCCCACTCTGTTCCTTATCACGCCTGAATATGAAACGGTGATTAAGCACTTGCTGTGCCTGAAGAAAGGTGTTTAAATCCAATATTGCCTGGATATAGATGCATGACGTGTCAATCAATTTTTTTTTGTGTGTTTATTTGTCTCTATAAGTGCCTGAGTGCTGAAAAAAAAGATTGAGTGACCGAATCCGTTTATGAATTGAGATTTCGCAGCAAAGAAAAAAAAACACCTTCTTGTTTCGATCCATCAAGGCAGTCAGCAGTAGCAGATCCATCTACGCTCCTTCCCCGCTCACTCTCGCAACTCACTCTCTCTGCCGCCCCCTTCACCCGTCGTCTTCCTTGGATTTTCTTGATCGCATCCCCTCGATTGAAGAAAGCCAGCACACACACACCCCTCTCTTACTTGATCCATCATGTCTCGATTCTTCCGCGCAGGAGAGAGCGACTCTGACGACACAGAGTCTGATTACTCTGAGGAGTTGTCGGCCTCTGAGTCTGAAGACCATTCGGATTCTGATTCCGATGACTCGTCCGATGACGAGCAAGGCGACAAAAAAAAAGGCAACCGTTTCGAGCGATCCTTCTCTGACTCTGACAGTGATGACGATACCGTCCGCGTCGTTCGCTCGGCAAAGGACAAGCGTTTCGAGGAGATCGAGCAGGCCGTGACCTCGATGGCCAACGGCCAGAAGATCAACGACTGGGTCTCTGCACAGAATGGTAAAGATCAATAGCACAAAAAAAATATATGGCAGATGGCGCATCAGGATTATCACCTTGCCGCAGGATGCAGGATTATGATCCTTATGGTCAGGATGATCAAAAAGGATGCTCGAATTTTACAGGGATAGACCGCAGTAGCTCCGTCGACCGCAGCAGCATCTTTGAACGTGAAAGCGCTTTTTTCAGTATACACATCAGGACGCTACTGGATTTTACTTGGGCCACATACTGAGCACCTACCCAGCGCGTTTTTCGTATCTGGAAGAAAAGATAGCAAATCATCTGCAGAAACGTATGACAAAGACCCTCAAACTCACCCCTTGCCACCTTCTCTGCGCTCACCATGACTGGTAGAATTCGACCGCGCCAACAAGGCTCTTCAGAAGTCTGCCGGTATCATTGCCCAGACTGGTGTCCCCAAGTTTTATATCAAGGCCGTTGCCGAGTTGGAGAAGGCCATTCAGAGCGCTTTGGAGAAGGAGAAGTCTGCTTCCAAGAAGATGAACGCCTCCAACGCCAAGGCCTTGAACTCCATGAAGCAAAAGGTCAAGAAGAACAACCGCCTCTACGAGACCCAGATCCAAGAGTACGAGAAGGATCCCGAGAACTACGACGTGGAGGAGGAGGAAGTTGTTGCCGCCCCCAAGAAGGAGAAGAAACCCAAGAAGGTTGTCTCAGACTCGGATGAGGACGAGGAGGATGGTGCTGAGCCCGTCGATGATGGCTTCACCCCCGTTGGCGCTGGCGGAAAGACCGTTGAGTTCACTCAGGAGAACCTGTTCAAGAAGCTTAGAGAGGTCGCTGATGCCCGTGGAAAGAAGAACACCAACCGCGAGGAGCAGGTTCGCGTCCTGGAGAAATTGTTGCACATCAGCAACACCCCCTACCAGAAGATCCGCGTCTTCCTCAGCTTGATCTCTGCTCAGTTTGACTTTGCCGTCGGTCTTTCTGGCTTCATGAGCATTCCTCTCTGGAAGAAGTACGTGGTCACCACCTCCCTGATAGCCGATTACTTCAGATGTGCATGGATCTGTTTGAACACAATCGGCTAACAATTGCTCATTGTCATATCACTTTAATTCCTGCTCTCTTTTAGCGCTGAGAAGTACCTGAACGGTTTGTTGACTGTCTTGGAGTCCAACCAGGACTATGTTGTCAAGGAGGATGCCCCAGAGGAGGACGACAGTGACAAAGATCGCTCGCCCCAGAACGGCGAGACCATCTTCATTCAAGGATCGATCGTCGCCTTTATCGACCGCTTGGACGATGAGTTCACAAAGTCCCTCCAGAACATTGACCCCCACACTACCGACTATGTTGATCGCCTCAAGGACGAGGTCGGTCTCTACACCGTCATTGTTCGCTCCCACGCATACTTCACTCGCCTCCAGCAGATTGATGCCGTCTGCCGCACCACCATGAGACGTCTGGAGCACTTGTACTTCAAGGTGAGTTTTATTATTCCACTTTTTACTGTCTAGTAGAAATTTGCCGCAGTCGCTTTCGATCAGCTCAGCTCTTAACACACCACGCCTTCGATTCTCATCGTCACCGCTCTTCATCCTATCTAGCCCGATGTTGTCATTGTCGCTGTGGAGAGTGCCACTGCTGCTCTCTTGCCCCCCAATGTCGCCCAGGCCAGCAAGGACTCATCCAACCTCATCCACGACCTGTGCGTGTACTTGTACAAGAACGCCTCATCCCTTCTCCGTACTCGCGCCATGCTCTGCCACATCTACCACCACGCCCTTCACAACCGCTTCTTTGTCGCTCGTGATATGCTCTTGATGTCGCATTTGCAGGAGACCATTCACCAGGCCGACGTCACCACCCAGATCTTGCACAACCGCACCATGGTTCAGCTCGGTCTCTGCGCCTTCCGCGGAGGCATGATTAAGGAGGCTCAGTCGGCCCTGCAGGATATTTCAGGAACTGGTCGCGTCAAGGAGCTGTTGGCCCAGGGCCTGTCCCTCCAGCGTTACGGCTCTGCCTCACCCGAGCAGGAGAAGCTCGAGCGTCAGCGTCAGCTCCCCTTCCACATGCACATCAACCTTGAGCTTCTGGAGTGCGCCTACTTGACCTGCTCCATGCTCCTCGAAATCCCCGCCATGGCCTCTGCTGGCGCCAACCCCGAGGGTCGCAAGAAGGTGATTTCCAAGCCCTTCCGCCGCATGCTCGACTACAACTCTCGCCAGGTCTTCACCGGACCCCCCGAGAACACTCGCGATCACATCATGGGCGCAGCCAAGGCTCTGGCCAGCGGCGAGTGGCAAAAGTCGATCGAGTTGATCAACGCCATCAAGATCTGGGATCTTATGCCCGAGACCGAGAAGATCAAGGAGATGTTGGGTCGCAAGATCCAGGAGGAGGGTCTCCGCACCTACCTGTTCACGAACGCCTCTTACTACTCGTCTGTCAGTCTTGAGCAGCTCGCCAAGATGTTTGACCTTCCCTTGTCGAACACCATCTCGATCGTCTCAAAGATGGTCTGGAACGAGGAGTTGTCTGCCAGCATTGACCAGGTCACCAACGTCGTCATCTTGCACCATGTTGAGGCAAGCAGAGTTCAGTCCCTTGCACTGGCCTTTGCTGAGAAGGCTGCTGGATTCGTTGAGGGCAACGAGAAGTTGCTGGAGCTCAAGAGCCCTCAGCAGGGAGAGCGTCCCAAGAAGGGACCCAACGCCAACAAGGATCAGGCATCCGGAAAGCAGCAGCAGCAGCGTACCATGGGTCCCCGTGGTAGCGGTCGTGGAGGACGCAATCAATTTAACAATGGTCTTGGCAACAGCGTGCGGGGAGGCCGCAAGTAAAAAAAACGCCAGGAACGCAGGTGTTGACACAAGGATATCCGTTTTATTGTGAGCTCTCTTTTTCTTTAGGGGAGTTTTTTTCTGTCCTTTTGGTTTGTTGAGGTTCGTTGAGGTTCATTGATTATTTTTTCATCTTTTTCATTGTTATTTTTTTATACTAGTCTGGTTTTTTTTTTTCTCTCCCTTTTCACATTCTCTTTCATTTTTCACACCACAAAAACATGCATCATACTCGCAAGAAGAAGACGCGGCGGAAAACGGCGGAGCAAGAATGGGTCTGTAGAAGGACAAAAGAAAAAAAAACATAGGCAAAAAAAATAACAATCTTTTTTCATATATATATCAGATGCATTGTCGCGATGTAGAATGAAGGCGGGCCATCGCTCAAAATGCCTGATCCTATCCTGCTGTAGAGTTCAGGCGGGTCAAGAATTCGTAATAGCATAAAGTAGGGAAAGCGGTCATGTTGTTCTTCCTTTGCAAAGCCGTGCAGTGTGCTCGGCCTGTTCGCGGCTGTATTTTCTGCTAAACCGCAGACACGTCTATGGGATTATGTACAATCAAGCTACTATGTGAACGCCTCCGTAGTCTCCCACAGAATCTCCTCGGGATCCAAACCTTCGGGCATGGCTTCGCCCAACAGACCCTCAGTCGCCTCATTGTTGCTGAATATAGGCTGCAGCTCAGAGTTGAGCATCGTGCAGTCCTCGCCCACTTGGTCCTCAGCAAGAAACGGATCCTGTGGCATGGGCTCGTCCAGGAATCGCTTCGCTTCAGCATCCTGCGTCTGTACACGGCTGGACGAATCATCTATGCGCTCTCTACTCTTGCCCAGTATTGGTTGCCCCATTGGCTTAACGGTGAGATCAGACTTCCGCCCAATTCTCTTTGGTAGCACGAAGTTTGCCACGTTCCTTGATTGCGATGACAACATGGACGCCGTCAGCGAGCGCTGTGCGCTCAAACGAGGCATCCGAAGGGGCGAAACTGCTGGCGGACTAAATCCTCGACTGTCGTCTACGTCGTCGTCAGGATCGTCTTCACTTGCATTCTCCGCATTAGGTTCCCCAAGACCTGTGGCTTGCCTAGCCTCTGACTGACTCGAAAAGGGGCCTGCGTCTGAATGTAACGACTTGGATGATAAAGAGGACCATGACGAGAATGAGGCCGGTGTGGACGACGGAGGCGAAACGTTGCGGCTGCGGCCAAACACAGAGACCTTGAGTGAGCCAAGATTCGACTTTGATAGCTGCCCGAACGGCGGTGGTAACAATCGACCTCTCTTGGCAGCCATGCTCTCCTCCAGCCTCTTGTTCTCCATATCAATCATCCGGGGTGACTTGGGTTTCCACGACGGTGGTCGGCCCCAGGGATTACGGCTGGCCCTCAAATCCACTTGCGCGGTGACCGCCTCAGTCTTGCGATCAGACCTCGCCATCTTCTCAGGCGTTGTTGGAGAAATCTTGGCCTGTACTTGTGTGAGCTGCATTGACTCCAGCTTCTCCACTTTTGGCTCGACACTGGTGCCGATTGAACTGTGCGAGTGTCCATCAACCTCATTGTCATTATTGCATATCCTGTCAAGAACCACAGAGTTGCCTGTCAACAGGTGATTAACCCTGACCGAGGCAGCGAGTGGCCTAGTCGGCCTCTTGTTGGCTAAAGGGCTTGTAGGATAATCTGACTTTGCAGTCCGAGGGCTGTCTAGCAGAAATAATCCAGAGGCAGACGGCGACTGAGGAACAGCTTTTCCCGCCAATCCTGATGAACGCTCTTCAGTCCTCTGCAGCCCACTTGAAGTCTTGAATCGCGTGAAAATGGACGATGCAAAAGGTGAGGGCTTCAGCGCTGTCTTGGGCGAAAGTGATTTGCGACCGAATTTATCGTCCGACTTGGATGGTGGCGTCAAGGCACTGAATGGGCGCGATAATTTCGGTATCGCCGTATCCGCCAGCATCTCGTAGAGTTTTTTCTGCTGGGGTGTGTGCAGGAACATGATGGGCATTTTTAGGCCGGCGGAGGCCCCGTCGACGCTCGATACCTTTATGGGCTTTGGTGTCGGAGCGCGCAAGTCGTCCAAGGTCAGCTTGGGCGATCGAACCGCAAGGGTCCGTTTCCGGTCCAACACCCGGGAGGAAGGGGAGCTGGGTACGGACTGGTCAGTCAAGTTGTTGTTCAAGGACCTCTCTTTTACGGGCGTCTTTAGTTCCACATTACTGGTCGCTCGTCGACCACCAACATTAATCTCAAAAGAGTCGATTTTCGTTCTCTTTGACGGCGTCTCTGGAGTCTCATGCGAGCCGCAGTCGAATACGTCGATTCGCTTTGTTTGTTGTGGGTTGTCGGGCGTAGAAGGTGTCTCCTGCGATAAACCATGGTTTTCCACTGCCGACGGGACATATCGTTTTGAGTGAAAGTCAGACGACTGCCTCCGTTTTTTCGATGCGCCCAGTCCTTGAAATATGGATTTGGAGAAAATGGCACTTGTCGCCAGAACGGGTTTTGCTACCACAGTGCGGTCAACTACCACTTCGGGCTGTAATTGCAGTTTGGGTGAATGGGTACGATGAACTGAATGCCTGGTCTTCGCAACGTAAAGGATCACAGGCGAGGAAGGCTTTACCGAGAGTATCAAATGCGCATCTATATCCCCGGAGAAACTCGTATCAGATTACATGTCTAGAGGTCAACTTCGAGAAAAAAAAAGCGCGGATGTCTGTAAGCCTCTTACCCTTCCCGCTAAGGGCCTCGCGCAGGCCACGGTGTGCGCTCCTATTGAAAACTTGCGTCTTGGGTCCTGAGGCACCAAGAGTGTCCCTGATACGCTGGACTTGATCTGAAAATGATCCCTCTACATACAGGACGGTGGAAGCATGAGCGTTTGCCTAATACGTCTATGTTACCCTGGCGGATTAAGTCCCTACATCCTCTTACCATCGTTGGCTGAAGGTCCCAAACAATAAGCAACGCTCCTTGAGCACGCAATTGCGTCCTGAGTTGCACTGTTCGCAGCATTCGGCGAGCGGGTGTCTGCGATGCGGTTTTCGAGCTGCGGCACCGTCGATAGTAAGCGTCGGTAGGGTCTCTGCATAGTGTTATTCTCCCTAATGGTTACAATGATGGTTTCAGAAATAGGCACTTTGAAGCACAAACGCTGCGCGCAAAGACTGTAGTTGCATTGGTGTTTACCTTTTGAGTCTTTCCACACGCCTGTTGGCCTCTTGCAATCTAATCTCCAGCTTCTTACGCGATCCTCGTATCCGCTGAAGCTGGAGGCTATGGCTGCTGGACAAGTCCTTTAATGGTCCCGTATGATTAGACGGAGTTTCTACGCCACTCTCGTACGAGCGGGAGGTCCTGCTCCCCAGAACTTGGAGCGAGCGCTTCCATGCCAGGAGTACTTGGGCAGGGTCAACGTTTGGTCCTTGAGCACGCTAGCGGTCATTGATCATCAAGAGAGTAGAAATATATAAGTACAGCAAACTCTCGACGGAGTCTCTCAAGGCTTGGATCTCGTCATATCCCGAGGTTTGATTCCAAGTACCTTGATATGACCGTGCTCCTGTATATGTGTTGGAAAGTCCGCAACGTCTGCGATCATCTTGCGTCCATTCAAAACTGAGCTTCCATTTCCTTGATCAGAGTCCAGCATCGACTGAAGGCTCTCCTTGCGGTCAAGATTCCGTTCCACGAAGCTAAGAATTGGTCGCCACTGACCGTCGATTTTCTCAATCCAGCGGTCTTCCAGGATGCGAAGTTCATCGTAGGAAAGTTGCGTCGTCCTCTCGGCCAGTTGGTGGTGATGAGCCATAAATGTCCGTCGCTCTGCCTCGATGGTGTCCTACAAAAATTCAAGACGATTATGATCCGACTCAACAAGCCAGTAAGGCAAACATCAGGTATGCCAAAAGACCCCAAAGTGGCCTACGCGAGACAACAACGTACCCGCTCTTTCTTAAACCTGTCCATTTTCTCTGTCATCTCTCGACTCATGCTATCCCACTGCCGACGCGTTTTTTGTTGCTTATCGATTTCCTGGATGAAATCACGGGATCGACTCACGATATGCGAGTCTATCATCTCGAGCAACGCCTCTTCCTCTTGGGTGGATCCGGGCACCGTGCCGGCTAGACAAAGAAGCCTTCCATCGTTATCGTTAGGCTCATCCGGCCGCTGCCAGTTCAAATCACGTATGACAGCTCGTGAGAGAACAAAGGTGGAGAGGGCCAAAATCAGCTTTTCTATCCGTTCACCGATAGATTCATCGAGATAGCTCCTTCTGATCGTTGGCAGGAAGACCCCAAGCCCGGCTGATGGACCCGTCTTTCCGGTGGCCACCGAGCTAGAGCCACATTCCCGAGCCATGGTGTCCGCCTCCGATGGTACCATGTTGTTTCCGATCCCAAAGGAGCCTTCTTTCCTGAGCTCCTCGAGCCACTTAAACGATACGTTTCTCAACTCCCGGGCATCATGTCGATCCAGGACTGGCCAGCAGTCCCTGAAGCGTTGTTGGGCCAGAGCCTTGTCGAGCCGCGTGAAAAGAAACCAGAGAACAAACTCCAAGGCCCTTGTGGATTGGTGTCCTTTGGCAAACATGAGCCTGTGTAGCTCTAAGGGCTTGGTGGCGCCAGTGGATCCGTGGCTGTAGGTGTCTATGACAATATGCTGGTGTTGGTGTAGGTCCTGGAACTGAAACGGCGTGGATGCTTCGTCTGGCGACTGAGAGACACCCAGTTCCGATATTGCGGTGCCTTGCTGTTTGGAAGAGTACTCCTGCACTCCGAGAAGAATGAGGTTTGTCCAGAATACCGATCGCACATTCTCGGGCGAGGAACGGTGCTGGGCCATGGGAAGTGGAGAGGTGGTGCGTGGTGGGTTGCGAAGGGGGTTGGCGGAAGACGGTATTTTCTCGGTAGATTAACAAGGCTGAGGAGAGCACATGACTACCATAACCTGCTCCTGTTGGCACTGCTGGACGGAGTTGATGGGTAGCAGATCTGTCGGGTTGTCCTTGCGTGGAATGAGTGGAGACAAGGAGGCAACGCAGCCATGAACGAACGAAAACACACTTCAAAAAGTTCAAAACGCGTCAAAGTCAAATGTTGCACGTGATTTTAATTCCTGCTTCCCTACCCCCGCACCCCACTGGCACTCTGTGTGCCTTACTCCACATGGCTCGTAATAAGATCGTCTATCTTGAGGATGTGCTTGACCAGCTGTGTTGCCAAGAGGATCTGCTGCCTCTTGGAGATCAGGGGATCGTAGACAAACTGCTCCTTCATGTCGTTCGTGCCTTTGTACAGGCAGTCAACACCCAATCGGCTGTTGTTCTCTGTCACCTGGCGAGACTTGACCTCTGCAAGAGTCTCAATTGGTGGCAGACCAGAGTTCTCAGCAAGGGCAAGAGGGACGGCCTCCAGAGCCTCAGAGAAGGCGCGCATGGCGTACTGGTGGACGCTTGAGACCTCGTCAGCGGCCTTGGACACAGCCAGAGAGCAGGCAATCTCGGCAGCACCACCTCCGTAAACGACGCGGTTATCCTTAACCAAGTTACGAACGACGCAAATGGCATCGTGAAGAGAGCGCTTGGCCTCGTCAATGATCATCTTGTTGCCTCCACGGACGAAAACGGTGACAGCGCGGGTGTTGGCGCACTCCTCAATGACCAGCATGCGATCCTTGGTTGTTCCGAAGCTAAGCTCACGAATCACTCCTGCGTGTCCAAGCTTGGCGGGTGCAAGATCCTCGAAACGAGGAACAATGCGTCCATTGGTAGCGATGGCAATCAGCTATTTTCAATGGAATTAAAGATGTTCGTTAGTTCTGGAGCCTACACATGCTTGCCTTCGTAGCTCAAACCAGTTTTTGCAGAAAAAGCAGACAAGATAATGGGCATACCTCAATCTCGGGACCTCCAACCCAGCGAACACTGGGAAGCTGGTTCTGCATCAACAAGTGGTTGGCCTCATCATCGAAGCCCCACTGGCAGATGACAAGGTTAGCACCAGTGTCCTTGACCTGCTTGATCATCTGCTCAAACTTCTCCTTCTCATATGTCTGCAACTTCTTGTACTCCTCCACCGATGTAATATCCAACTTGTGCTTGGTCTTGGGCTTTGGGGGCTCAAAGGCGCAGGTAAGGATAGCAATCTTGGCATCCTTAACCTCGCGAGGCATCTGAGGGTGAGAAAAGTCTTTGTCGATGACGACTCCCTTGACCAAAACAGTGTCGGACAAGGATCCACCAACCTTGCCGTCCACCTTAATCAGCTCAAAGTCAACATCTTTGCGCTCCAGATCTGCAACCTGAAGAACCGCATCAACAGCAATTCTGGCGTATTGGTCGTGGCACTTGGACACACTGTTGAATGAGCAAAAGGAGGATTAGTATGACGAGCTGCAACGGAGCGTAGTCAATGAGCGTAATACTACCACTGTTTAGTTAACGTACATCTTGCTTCCCAAGCTGGTCTTGGCGGTCTTGTACAAGTTCTCGGTGTTCTCCCTGGAAAACTCGACGGTATCTGAGATGGTGTCCAAATGGGCAACGGCGATGTCGCAAGCACGCTCATATCCATCAGAAATGCGAATAGGGTGAATACCGCGATCCAACAGGTGCTCTGCCTGCTCCAACAATGCACCAGCCATGACTAAACAAGTTCAGCGGCGTGTTAGTATTGAGACTAAAGTTTGCACTCAGGAGTTGCAAAACACCACAAAGCGTCATCATAAAAACGGGCAGAATGCGAATAGAGAGGTGTGCTGTGACATACCAACAACACCCGTAGTGCCATCTCCAATCTCGTCATCCTGTGACTTTGACAGCTGAACCAACAACTTTGCGATCTGGTGCTGAACATCCATCTGGTCAAGAATAGTTGCGCCGTCGTTGGTAACGGTGATGTCGCCATCAGGGGAGATCAGGATCTTATCGAGTCCTTTATACAGACAGCAAAAAAAAAAACGCGAGGATCAGCCAACGAATACTTTCGGACAAACAGAGCCTCAGCGACCATATCGTGACCCGTATTCCAACATACCGCGAGGTCCGAGGGAGGTCTTGATAATGTTTGCAACAGTCTTGGCAGCCAGAATGTGGGACTAGAAAAGAAAGCGTTTACAGGAGTAGAAGTCTCGGTTATTGACCGTGTCAATCTGATCAGGACGATTCTCGTGCGTGTTCTGTACACAAAACCGACACTGCCTTCCAGTAAGGCATTGCCGCTTCTTCGTCTGTGCAGCGAGCAGAGAGCGATTTGTTGATGGACGCGTGTTGCGAGCGAGTCGACTGTTTGAAATGGGGCAGAATGCTGAAGATGACCAGGTCACTGCATTCTGCTTCTTGTTTGAGTGACGTTTTTGGTTACCTTCTGTGCCTCGATGCCGCTGAGCCTCGACTTCTTCTGCTGCTCTCTGAGGATGATAAAAGGTCGCCCATACTCGTCCTGGGCGTAGACCGCGTTCATGCCATCCATGGTGATTTGATAAGGATGAGTGGTGAGGGATGGAGGGGATGAGGATGGAAGGAAGGTCGAGGAAGGTCGAGGAAGCCTCATGAAAGTGCGCTGTTTGGTCCCTGGCAGGCTCCCTGAATTCTTTGCAAGCCACATAGACTTGCTGCACTTTGGGACACTGGGTGGGAATCGAACACAGGTGCTGTTTGTTAGTCATGCTCGGCTCTTTTCTTCCTGGTACGTAACATCTTCAACCAACGCGTCCCAGAAGACTGTTCTCTTACGCGGCACCAAGGGACAGACACACGCACTCGACACCATCGCCTCCCTTGGCTCAAACCACCTTTTTCCAGCCCTCATTCACCTCTTTTCTATTTTTTCTTGCTCCAGCACCTCCGCGCATTCACCCCGTTCATTGTCTCTGCCTTCACTCGGTTAACCCATCAGCGCTTTTTTTCATCATGGTACGAGCACAACCTGGAGAGTCCCTGGATGCTGACGACTTTGTCCAATTGGGTGCCACAACTGATGCTCACGTCCGCTCTGCTAAACATGCATCTCCTCTTCACTGCCTCTCTCGAATAGTCGATTATGGAATACAATGGAGGTGCTGTGGTGGCTATGGTTGGAAAGAACTGCGTTGCCATCGCATGCGACAAACGTCTGGGAGTTCAGGCCATGACTATTTCAACCGATTTCAAAAAGACTTTCCAGGTCACTCCAAAGACATACATCGGCCTTCCAGGTCTTGCCACCGACGTCCAGACATTGTAAGGGCTAGTACAGAGACTTGCTGGACACAGCTGGCATTCCCCAATACTTTTGGAAACGGATATTTACAAGTCTTTTTTCTTTTCCCTTATGACCGTTCGTTCTCTAACTGTGGACCAACTGTAGGGCTGAGAAGTTTCGGTTCAAGGTCAACATGTACAAACTCAAGGAGGAGCGCGAGATCGAGCCCAGAACCTTGGCACATCTCGTTTCATCGACCCTCTACGAGCGACGATTCGGTCCCTGGTTTGTGGAGCCTGTAGTTGCAGGACTGGACAAGGAAAACAGGCCTTTTATCTGCTCGACAGATCTCATTGGATGCATCAACTTTGCAAAGGACTTTGTCGTATCGGGAACCACCTCCAACCAGCTTTACGGAATGTGCGAATCGCTCTGGGAGCCCGATCTGGTACGGCATTAAGAAAAAGACTCGAAGGACGCTCGCTTTGAAACCGAACACTGGAAAAAGATGCCCTCCTCTGACCCAAAGGATTTTTAAATGGCCATTACTTATAGGAACCCGAGGAGTTGTTCGAGACCATCTCACAGTCGTTGATGAATGCTGTCGACCGTGATTGCCTCAGTGGTTGGGGAGCAGAGGTCACTGTCATGTAAGCACAGGGACCAGGATATGCTCCGTGTCTTCTACAAGCCGTATTCAATGTGATATTCATTTTCGTGTCTGACGCGTTCTTTGCATCCTGTTTACTAGCACACCCGATAAGGTCATTACAAGAACACTTAGATCCCGCCAGGTAAGGATATGTTTCTCGTCTTTCCATCTTGTCAGCGAAGGCTTTGCTTTAATCTGCAATTGTTAACACTATGTACTTGTTACAGGACTAAATGCTATGGTCGCAGTGTATGGTTGTCACAAGGAGCATGCGTCGAGTGCTCCAGTTTTCGAAGAATAAATTACGACAAAAAATTGTATCGAACCTGTCCATGGGGCTCGTGTGTTGCAGATTTGGCTCTATCAAGAGACTGTCGGCTCCTGTATTCAGTGGGGATGCTCTGGCACGATTCAGCTCTTGGATAACAACTCGCGCATCCTCTCAGGAATCACCTTAGTGCCATTACAACCTCAATGATTCAGGCGTAACTTTAATCGTGTATAATAAGAGGTGGTATCAAAGGCGCTACAGTTGGCACTGTGAGATCAAGTCATATACAACGTATCGATCAAGATAGGCCACGAAGGCATCTAGCGGACACCACTCCAAGTTGCACCAGTCCGATACGGTCTTGAGTACAGCATGGTTATAGAGAACTCGGACGAAATGATTGCCCTTGGGAGTCTTCCAGAGCTCGATCAAGATGTTGGACGCCTAACAATACAAACATATTAGTCACAGTGTCCCTATCCCGCACAAAATAGCTTGCTGCCTCCTTTCGATAACTTACATAGGGCGGCCACCTCATATCCTCAGCATCCAGCATTCCAAGCATGGGTATGATGGTGGTGTCGTGTCCAGAGAAAAGGTGGAAGCGAACCTTTCCATTGTTCTTCGCCGCCAACAGGTTCTGCTTGATGTCATTTGCCAAGGGCCCGATCCCCAGCTGAAGCACCTCGAACATACCCTTCATGTCGCGATAGCCCTCAGCCGTCTGAATGTTAAGATTCTCCAGGATCCGCTCTGTGATCGAAGTATTGATGCATCTTTCGCCTCCCTCCATTTTACGGCACTGCAAAGGCTTATCATGACAGACTCTAGGAAGAACCGTGTCCATGAAACCGCTCCATGTCCTTTCTTCTCCCAAGATGTCAATGAGCTCTTTCTGAAAGTCGACGTTATCCTGCTGTAACTTCTTCAGCACCTTCGAGGACTTTTGGGCCTCGCCGCGCAGCTGGTTCATTCGAGGGCACACTCTGTCGTTCATATAGAGATACTCAATCTCGACAGGCAGGGTGTGGATTTGCAGCACCGGCAGCGAGCTCCTCTTGGACTGACCCGAGATCCCGTACATTCCTGCCATAAAGTTTTCTGCGGTCTGCTTGGTGCGCCAAACATCTAAAAAATATATAGATAATGTGACGTTCAGCATCTAAGTTCCCTCAGATGCAAAATGTAACTTTTCATCCAAGTGAGACAACAATGAGCGCCGTACCCGTGCTACGGATCTGCACGATCTCAGGGTCGTAGGTCGCAGGGAGCAGCTTGAACTGGCCAACGTAGATCTGGCGCAGTGCAGCGCCTAGTCTACGATGCTGCATTGCTCCAACCGATGTCAACTGGCCGGGGACACAGTTGCCCTTCCACATATTCGTCGCTGCAAACGGGGAACCAGGAGGGATGGAGACTACCTGATGAGCCAGAACGTTTGCATACTGGAGGGGCGCGCCATCTGGTTGGTTTATGCCTGAGAATGAGTATGCGCTTGTGTTGGTACAATCCCAGCTGATATCGACATCAAGCGGGAGAACGGTAATAGGCGTTCTAATAAAGGGGAAGTTGTAGTAGGACGTGAGTCGGTCGTCGTCATTTTGTTGCAGGGTATACGAAAGAAAACCTATTCATTCCCCTCCCCAAACGCCCTTACCTGTCTCCATGGCGAACAAAGAGCTGAGAATGAACAAGCGTGGAGCCTTGGACCTGAGCGTCAGAAAGAACTTTGAATTAGCTATGGATTCTCGTTTCCATGGCGTTTGACAAATGCTTTTGGGACCTCATTCAAGGGTAGGGTGTGCGCACCTTGGGTGAGGGGTATGTTCTAATAGACGGTCGCTGGGCTTGGCAGTAATTGTAGCCGCCGTTGGCGCTACCGAGGTCCTCGCCATAGTCCTCGTGGATTCCGTCGAGACTGTCGTGTTCAGGCTGTTGATAGGACCTGAAGCGAACTGCGGTGAGGAGCAGCCCTCCGGTCACCAGGAGCAGAAGTGCTGTGAAGCGTGGTCCGGTGATCATATGTGTAAGCGTGATTCTAGGTATAGCAATGGTTCTCTAGGTATAGCGATGGTTCTCTGGGTATAATGACTCTACGCTGGTGCTGATGCCGTCAATGTTGCCACAGAATGTGTGAGTGGAGAGATTGGAGGGAAGAGAGGTGAAGAGACAAAAGAAGGCTACGTGCAGCCTATATGTGGGAAAAAAAAAGGGTTCAACAGACAGGACTGCGTGTAGGTTCAACTTCTACGCTGCATCACCCTTCCACTCATACAGGGAAAATGAGCATATCGCCTATGTCATATATACTATCAGCAAGCGAACCTTGGCTTATCCACGCCAGACCTCAGCAAAATGAAGAAACTGCCCGCTCAACCTTAGCAAAATGAATAAACCCCACGCTGAACCTCGGCAAAATGAAAGTGCCGGGACTCGAACCCGGTTCTCAGGCTTGGAAGGCCGGAATGATACCCATATACTACACTTTCTGTGGGAGTGTTTGTACTCGGACTTGAACCGAGGACCGTCTGTGTGTTAGACAGACGTGATAACCAACTACACCATACAAACGCTTGGAAGTTGGGAATTTTTTGGTGACAGAATCCAGTGAGCTGTAGCAAGTACATTTCCACGACGTAATGACTTTTTGGGCGTTTCTATTGGCCGCCTGGAAATAAGAATGTGTGGAAATAATGTATTGTCGGAAATAACGTGTTTGGAAATACCAACTAGCTGGTTTTTTTTTTTTTTGTTCATTCTGATGATAAAGGCACAGATTAGTGCTTGCGACCCTTCTTGGCTTTGGACTTGTTCCCCTTCTTCTTGCCCTGACCTGTTCCTTGACCTGCACCCTGAGCAGTCGTGGCTGTGGCGGTCGAAGATCGTGGCTCTTCCTCCCACTCGTGAGTGTCCACAATATCAGTAACCATGAGTCCAGCGTTGTCAATACCACGCTGAAGCTTGCCTAACGCCGAGCGTACTTGACCAAACGCGTCTTTGGCCATGACTTGCTCAACAAGTCCATCTCGCGCGAGGTGGCCCGAACTGCTGTTCCACTCGGGCGAGTCACTCCCTAACACATGAGTCTCCTCATGATCAACCGCTACGGACTCCTCAGCGACTGCTGCTGCCGCCGCCCTGTCCTCAGCCTCCAGCGCCTTCTTCTCGTCCATAGCAGCGTCATCGACCGCTGCAGACTTTTGGATCAGGGTATGCTCTACAATGTGGCGAGTCAGGACTTTGGGCTCATAGGGATTCGGGTTCATGGTATTGTAGTCGTCAAACACGTATGGGCTTTCCTCCTTCTCCATGCTCAGGATCATATCCATTTCCTCGTCCCTCAGTACAGCCTCCTTTTCAACACTCAGGTCAAACAAATGGTCGCGCGCGTCGAAAAGCAGATCTGTTCCTGAATTCACATCGTCACTTCCCGATTCCTCTGATCCAAAGCTGTAGCCTTCGGAGAACAAGTCCCGACGCCGCATCAGCTCTTCTCGTGTCATGGTCGGCGACTCGGGCGAGAGACAGTCCCCAATGCTGTCCGAATCCATGTCTCTATGATGACCTGAGGATTGCTGGTGATGATGGCTATATTTACTACCCGAGAGCGAGGTAGACGAGCCTGATCTTCTCGCCAGATTCGAGGCCACGGCTGACGCAGCATCTTGATGGTAGATGGTATCGTCATTGGCACTGTACTGGCCCCAGATAATGGCATGCTCTTGAGTCACATCCAAGCTCTTAACGTCAGAAAACTTTGATGCCGAGCCAGAGGCACTGCTAGCTCCGAACATGCCTGCAGCGCCGTACTGCTGTTGGAGCTGCTGGCGTTCCAACACTGTCAAGCCAGGATGACTTCCAATCTTCGCAATCGAGTGGCCACCAGCTCCAAACGCCTGGGGGGCGGTCTTGCCTTGGAGAGAACTATTGGATCCAGAGCCTGAAGCCTGGTCCAGTGCACTGTCGCGAGAGTTGTTGTTACTGCGAGTAAGCGCATTTTTTATGGTCCTGAATGCCCCGAAATCATAGCTGCGACTCAGTTCCTGGAACCGAGTCTTGCCGTGAGATCCTGCAGAAGGTGGAGGGCGTT
Organism: Zoopage sp. CT-All; assembly: GCA_004114245.1. NCBI lineage: Eukaryota > Fungi > Zoopagomycota > Zoopagomycetes > Zoopagales > Zoopagaceae > Zoopage > Zoopage sp. CT-All. Next base: position 18,376 of record QZWS01000121.1, read on the forward strand.
TCATGTTGCTGGCAGAGGGCGACTGATGGCGACTAGAATTCTCGGGATCATGAAGATAGGTTGCGGTGGGGGGAGGCGAGTGCATCATGTTCATGAACGTGCGATCGAAATGGATAGGGGAACTCTTTCGGTTTGGCACGTCTGGGTTGAGAAAATTAGAGTTAGTCAAGCACAGATTTCTAAACTCTAGGAGGCAGAACGATGTTAACAACCAAGCAGGCTCTTCAAATCCTACCTCGTCTGTGGTATTCATCTCCGGAAGCGTCGTCGCGCGTGTCGTTGCGGCCGCCTTGGTTAAAACTGTTTTCGTAGTAGCGACGGTAAGCGGTGAAGCCCGCAATAGCGCCCATCACAAGGAGAATAGGAATGGCGGCCAAGAGAATCGTTCCTTTTCGAGGATGAGCAGCCTCCTCTTGACCCTCGGCAGCTAAAGCTGCAGCGGCATCCTTGTCGCCTGGCTGACCGGCTCTAGCTTCAGTCGACTGCGAGCCGGTCTCAGCCAAAACTCTCTGCTGGTCCTCCGTGACTTCAGTATTGCCTGCAGTATCTCTTGTTGATGCCTCATCGTTGTTGACAGTGTACACAGCCTGTTCAGGGGTGTTGTCTGCTCGGATATGCACTTTTGCTGCTTTGGCTAGGACGGCTGAAGAAGACTGATCCACAGGGCTGCCATCTGAGCGTTTTTCATGATGGTGTACGTGCTGCTGCTTGTGGTGATGGTGCTGTTGTTTGCCTCTGTCCCGTCTGCTCAACGAACGCGCTTGAATCGTTGCCTTAACGACTTCATTCTGCAGCTTCGCCTCCTCTTCATCTAACGAGGCATCATCCTCCGTCGAAAATGCAAGGAGTCCACCTTGGTCTGCGTTCGGGTCTGCCGCACTCTGTACTCTGAGCCAACGCTCTTCCTCGGCGAGGTCCTGCGCCTGGTCGAGTTTGTTGTTTTCGAGAAGGTCATCAACAGGGTTTATGTTGTCGATAGAGGCACTATTAGGGCCTTGACTCCTGAACGAGACACAGAGTGGTTCCTGCTCATGCGCTGAAGCTGCCCAGCGGTCATCATAGGTATGGGAAAATAGGCTATTCTGCATGTGGGCAAACGTCAAGGGTTGCATGTCGGCGACTGATTTCGAGGACGACTGTAACAACTCGAAGGAGTCGAGGCAGGTTCTGGCGACATGGTCTCTATGTGATGCAGGCCACGAAAATGAGCGAATGATGTTGGTCAGGAGTGAAAGCGACAGAGACTTCGAGTTTGTGAATTGTGGTGGAGAGGAAAAGAGACGAGTGGTGGAGAAAAAATTCAGAGGGAGAGGATTTATACCTGACAGACCAGCAGACGGGCACGGCCTGCTGGGGCTGTGACTCGCACTTTGCGAACTCGAGCAGACAGAGGGCATCCTGGAGGGCAGCCAGGCAAGCGCTGCTCAGTGCAGTCTGTGCCACTGGCATGCCCTCAAGATAGTCTGCATATTGCACCACGGTGGAAAGTCTAATTAGATATCGAGCACATATGATCATTGCCGCTACCCATCTGGGCCTGCATCTGTATACGTGCCTGTGATTCGACTCTCGGCGGCTGCGACGTCCTGCACGCTGGTCAGGTACTCGAGGGAGGGACAGAGACGCGACTCTTGTCCAAGATTTCGGCAGCCACCCGAGGCGAATGCATCTTGCGTTGCTGAAGTCGCTAAGCAGCAGGGTGTTGTCTGTAAGTTTGTGGGTCCTCGAGGATCGAACGAATAGCAATATGCGAGATGAAGGCTAAGGTACCTGCACCGACGGAGGCGACTGTCAATGCTGACAGCGAGAACAACGCTCTCATGATGTAGCTCGACGATACCGCGTTGTTTTTATTGCAGTGTGGAAAGGTGATGAGAACTGGAGAGCTTCTCCTGGATACGTGGGTGATGTTGCTGGTGGCAACTAGGAACGGGATGGGTGTGATGAATGAACTGTAAGGCGGGTACCTGGATTCTGCTCAAGTAGGTCCGAGCACAGTCAGGATGGAGCAAAGGTAGGAACAAGAAAATGATACAAAAAGACAAAAAATATCCGGAGCAAGGTCGACGGAACGAATTCAAGGTTGTGAGGTGGACCTGAGGTACACCCTACCCATCAAAACGAGCAAGGTAGAAAGAGAGCGAGTGGTGAGTGCGATGGTGATTATCGACTCCCTTTTTTCACATTGTCAGAATACATTGGAATGTGTGTCCTCATCCTCTTTTCAAGCAATTTGCGAGATAAAGGAGAGAATGAAGAGGATTCATGATTGTGCAGCGCCTATCGTGGTGGTTTGTTCTCCAGGACAGATTGAAACCACAGCCTTTTATTAGTGGGGTCCTGTCGGTGTTGTTAAGCAACTGACAGCTTCAGGATCATGGAACATGGTCAGGGGTGGGACTGACCAACATTCCCATTCGAACGTCCATCGCTTTCTAGAAGAAGGTGTAGTCCTTGGGGTATGTAGGCCAAGGACCACGCTGCCTGTACAATACAGCAGAGCAGGCGGGGGTGCTGTGGAGGGACTGTTGGGCCAGAGCAAGACTAAGCGCTGGGCACTTGCCCTTGAAGCAGCAGAGCAGCAGCACCCTCGGCTCACCTTTGTTGATTCTGATCAGCAGCAGCTTGGCGATCTTATATCTTGTCAATGCACAGAGGAGGGCTGATAGGGACACGGCCCTTTTGCAATCTCTGCTAGCAGTCGTTTCCGCGACACCGAGCGGTCGGTTTTAACTCTCGTTATGGTGCATGCTTGCGTGCCATCATAGTTGCAATCTGGGCCAACGAGATTCCGATGAATCCTCCAACACATCCATGATGACTGCGTGCGTCCGGCGGTTCTGTTTATAAACGTCCGCTAAGGAAGACGTCCTTGGGGCACGATTTCACCCTTGGATTTATTGAGATATATCGGCGATCTGGATACAGCAAGCGTTACCATTGACTCTACAACACCCGTTGTACCCAATCCTCCTCCCTCGTTTTCTCCCCGCATGTTTCGGCTAGTCCACAAGCGATTGGCCGTCAACCGCGAGCTCGAGAGTTTAAAGCAGGAGTTCAATCAATGCTCGCTGCCGATCGAGTTTGTGCACAGGACTGTAGTGGCCTGTGTAGACGAAATCATGGAGCGCGGACTCAACCATCCGTTCATTCTCAAGAACCCATACCCACCCTCCGTAGTAGCTGCCCTAGTCACGCTCATGCTGGACCCGGAGCGCAGGGACCTGTTTTCACTTAAGTGCACCAGAATTGACACCGTGGCTGGAGTCATGCTGGCAGTTCTCAAAAACCTTCGGGAGGCCATCGTGCCCTTGGAGATCCAAGATGAACTGACGTCAGGCAAGTCTGTATGGCTGTGAAACTGCTGATTTAACGGCCACTCGTCTTTTTTGACTCTTTCTTCGCTCCTTCGCTCTCCTGTCCTCACTCCCTTCCGCTTCCTAACATCGGTCTATTTCCTCCATGAAACACAACAGTGACCAATCATGCTATGACGGCAGGCGGGTTCACCAACGCAGGGACAACAACGCCTACGTCTGGCAACAAAATCAACACGGTCGACTCCCTTCTCAATCACCCTAACTTTCCGTCCGTCAACAGAGCTCTTCTGATCGAGCTGCTGAACCTCTCGCTGGCTATTCTCAACCGGTCTAGTTTCAATCGCGTCAAGCCTGACATGCTTGCCTCGGTCCTAGGCCCTTACATCTTTACGACTCAGCATGCCACCATTCTCCAACACACTCCGCAGCAGGCATACTCGTTTGGATGGGGGGTCGCACTAGTGAACGATATCAAGCGATGTAGCAAAATGTTTTACGTACTGCTCGGTGGGTATCGGCGGCAGGTTCTTGGGCCGGACGACTGGGATGACTACGGGTTGAACTCCGCAGTGCCCTCGGGACTTGGGATGCTCCCTGGGTCTTCGCTGCCCGGAAGCTCTTCCCGAGGGCAAGTCAGACAGTGGCTCGGATCAACAGCGACCATTCACGGAAATGGCAGCATGGGAAGCGCAGGATCGGACCCAGAGGAAGATCGAACGCACTACCTTGGCCAAAGCAATCGACATAGGCTACATCAAAGTGTGCCTCAACTTCGAATCGTCACGGAGAACGTCGACTCCCCAAGATATACTGGAGGCCCTTTATCACAGTATGGGATGGTGCGCAACGTATCGACAACGCTGACAGAGTCTATACGTGCTGCTGCAGCACAGGAAGCAAAACAGTGGAATGTCCGCCGGTCTAATTCAGGATCCAAAGGTCCGGCTGCTTTAGAGCACCTGAGAGGATCCCAGATCGGCCAACAGCAGCACTCTAACAGCTACAGTCGCGAGAGTACTGGCGGCTGGAATGCTCGCCAACAAATGGGGCAACAGAGGACCGTAGAACAGCGCCAGCAAGATCTATTTCAGCATCGATTCAGGAGCAATATCTCGTCTGGGAAAGAAGACGTGGATGAGCTAAGTCAAGTTCTGCGCCGGCATAATATTCGTGGCAGCAACGGGACAGATACGGATGATAGTGGCTCAGGACAGATGGACGCCATTGCTAGGCAGCGGGAAGAGAAGCGGCTGGCTATTGAGCAGATGATTCGCAGTTGTCGTGGAACTGGACTCGGCTTCACGCCCAGGGAAGGCGACGCTGAGGGAGTCAGTTAGTAATAAACTAGAATGTGTGGGTGTGGAGGTCAAAGAACCGCGTGCGCTTCATTTGATGCGAATGAGATGGCTCGACTCCCGAGGTACTGGTGGCTTTTTCTAAAGTCAAGTATGGCGTTGTGTAAGGAACGAGGAAAGGTACGAGCAGGGTCCTCTGTTAGGTCACGGTGAGCTGCAGGTTTTGGCGTTCCTCTCTTGCAGTGGTGATGGGAGTGTGAGAGAAGAAGCAAATTGAGTTAAACTTTCCTTCTTTTCTGAACTTTCAGGAGCCGTCGTCTTGGGGTTTGAAAATTGGGCCAGGTCTCGAGACAAGGTGAGGTATGCGTCCCAGGACTACAGAAGGGAAGAAAACCCGGAAGCGCGGATGATTGTTGTGGATCGTGCGCGTATCGCTTTTAGGCTTAGGTCATTTTATCATTTCTCGTTTTCCATCATTCCTTGTGTAACGGTGGCCAGCGGGCGGCAGCGCTTCTTTAAAACGCGAATGGATCATTGCCTACTGTGTTTTCTACGTTGTTTGTTGTTTGTCTAGTCCAAGTTCTTTTCTCTGTACGTACAATATCTAGCAAGCAACAGCGATGGAAACTTTTGGAGACGACTGCCATCGGAACCCAGTGAGCCTTGTACAAGTGTGAGCATTGTTTACTCTGCTCAATGACAACACTATCACCGCACATAGTGCCGTTGAGGTATAGTCTACATGTGCGTTCACGCTGCAAAGTGCATCGATTCTCCGCTACCGCCCTCCCTTGTTTCTGTTTGATCGTCTTATTTGGCTATTTCGCGGTGTCCCAGAGCTACACCCCGCTTTTACCTTGTAAGCGTAAGATCCTATATCACTTTTCGGTGCGACTACCACAAGGTAAATGAAAGAATAAAGTGAAGAGCGATGGCGGATGGGCAGATAGACTGATAGACCGACGCATGAGTGTGATATTGTTGATGGGATGTACTTTTATATTGCTCTTTTGTTGTTCTTGGAGTGCGAGCTATGGAAAATAGATGGGTACATAGCCCAGTCGCCCACTGTGGCCCTTTTTTTTTCCATCAGGAGTGTCGACAACAGCGCCAGCAGTGCCCGCCTGCAGAAGAACGGAGTTGTAGCGGGTGTTTCTGCGAAAAGAGATGAGAGTTCATTTTTTGTCTCTGGGCTGAAAGGTATCTCGCGACTCGTACGCCCGGTCGTCGGTCTGTCTGTCTGTCTG
>QZWS01000122.1:0-24191 GCA_004114245.1 Zoopage sp. CT-All
AGGATGGCGACAGTGTTGAGAAGCTCTGCCTATGCCACGATCCAGGAGTATGCCTGCAGTTCTACCCAGGCACCCATGTCATGACCGATTCCGTGGCCGCCACCCTCGTCCTTCCGCGCCTTCCCCGCAACCACTCCCAGCAAGACGTTAATTTGCTGCTCCAGCAGCACATCCCGCGGTCCATGCGCGTCGGAGACGTCGATAATGTTCAGATCTCCTGGACCTCTGCACCCGCCGTTTGCGGGCGCTGCCAGGCGCAGGGTCACTCCTCGCGCCAGTGCCCCACTATCGCACCGCGCTCGCCTGCGCTTTCCACCACCTCGTCGCACGCATCAAGCAGAAAAAGCCGCCGAGGCCGTCGCGGTCGCCGCCAGCGGTCTCAGCTCAACGATGCTGCGTCTGACATCTTTACCGATGAGGGCCTAGACCACAGCGATGACATTCCCATGTCCGCCTCCGTCTCGCGCGGCCCTTCTTTGCTCGCCCTGCCCACCGCCGCCGTCAACGACACACTTCCCACCCCGCTCACCTCCAGCTCCTCTTCCGTGCCGTATCCATTAACCGTCACTGGTATGCTTGCGTCTTCCTCGCCCGCTCCGCCTCAACTCCTCACCAAGGACATATCCGGTCCTGTTGACAGCCCTCAGCTGCCACTATCACGACCGCTGCCACTGCCACGCACACCCTCCCCGCCCATCGGCGCTGCCGCCTCCAAGAACAGCAAGCATACCTCCTGGCTGACATCCGCTACCGCCGCCATCCTTTCTGCCACCTCCCCATCGCCTCCTAACAAGGCTAATGGGCCCGTCGTGGGCATCTCCATTGCCGCAGATATTCCTAGTTCACCACCACTCCCCTCGGTGCTCGCTCCCCCTCCCCCACGCACCTCGTCCAAGCCCACGTCGCCCCGGAGGCCTGTCATTGATGAGGAGGAGCTCTCCATGGCAAAACCGATGCAAGATAGCGCTCCCACTTCTCCCATATCGTCGAGACCGACCACCGTCGACCATGACAATGCAAGTCCCAAATCCCCTGCGCCAGATCAAAATTATATTGCTACTACGGCGCAAGAGGTTGGGATGTTAACTACAGCATAGCGCCTGCCCTCTGCATTCTGCTCCCCGGATAGTATTTATTTGCCGGGCACTTCATAACGGTGTGTTCCTCGCTACTATTTTGGCAGCCCTTTGACTCGCCATACCTAGATAAAATTCTGTGCTATTGTACACAGTGACGACTGTTGTTTTTCACCCGCGGCCGCTATCCTCGTCCACGGATGGCCAGGGCGGCTTCCCTCCTGCGTTGCCTCCCGCCCTATCCGCTTGTGTGAATAGAGCGGACCGAGGCATGTCACTCTGTGACAGCAGCATCCCCGTCGCCCTTTTGCGCGCCGCTGGATCCGTGCTGTTCCATGTCCTGTCGCTGCTCCTGGGCCCACACGGACGACCTCGGCCGTATGAGTCCAACTTGTCGAAAATGTCAGCTATGTTTCCCTTTTGTGTGCAACTGTAGAAAATGTCATCATTTGAATGGCGCAATTCCCTGTGCATTCTTTTAATCACTGGCGTCCTCGGATGACTCGGCTACTACAAATTTGGGGCCTTTGCGTCGCCGCTCTGCCCGCTTGATCTCCGCCTCTAGCACTTTACCGCTGCTATTGCCACCACTGCCACTGTCATCGTCGCCACTGCTCAGATCCTGTACCCGCAGCAGCTCCTTGACCTCGCTCGACACTGAAACCACCTCGGCCCTATTCGCCGCCGCCTTTACCTTGTCTCGGTGCTTCCTCACAGCATGCTCAATCCGCACCACCCGCGATAGCAATGTGCGCGTCGCACTTCCCTTCCCCGCAGCAACATCACACGCCGCCGTCGTCAGCACCTCAAACGCCTGCGCAAAGGCTTGCCTCACGCGCAGCATTCCATACGACCCGCGCCCCACGTCATTGCTGACATCCTCGGGATCTTGTAGCATGGGAATATACGCGTTGCCAGGTCTCCGGTCATTGCTGGCATTCTCTGGTGCCGGCTTGGAAAAGTACTTGCCGCCGCCGGGCCTGATGGCAATCCCAACACGATCAAACGCGAATTCGCGGCCATAGAACTCGAAAAACTCGATCAGCAGCACACCGAGGTTATCCTGTGGCTGCAGCCGCCCGGTGCGGACCTCCCGGTGCCGCTGCAGGAACGACACGAGCAGGATCAAGACCGAGTAGGAGCCCAGCCCGCCCTGAAACACTTCGTTCATGCCCCGCTGCTGCAGAAATGCCTTGACAACGAGAATGAGCTCGCGCAGGCCGGGCCACTCGTCAAGGAATCGGCACGTTGCCTTGGCGGTCCGCAGCCCACTGTCGACGTTGAAGGACACGTCGACGTGGTAGCCGGTGACGTCGTCGATGAATTTCACGATGGGGACCTTGGCGTTGGCCACCACGGTGACGTCGGAGGATATGCCGCGGGATTTGAGGGCGGCGCCGAATCGGTACAGCACATTCCGGGGTGCTTCGCGTGCAGATGCATGAAACACAACCATGTCGATGTCGGATGTGGGCAAATACAGTCGCGTGTGGTAGGAACCAAACGCCATGACACGGGCATCTGGATAGAGCCGAGTCGCGAGCAGCGAGACTTTATGCAGCACGTATGCACGCATGGTATGCTCTGTCGGGGTCGGCGAGATGTAGTCCACGAAGGCAAGAATCTCCTTGTGCAGAAGACGAGATGGGCGCGGGTCGTGTCTTGGGTATGTAAATGTGAGCCATGGCGCGTCGGTGACGTGCGGGTTGGCAGGGTTGGCAGGGTTGGTGCCGGAGGCAGCCAACGCAGTGAAGGGGACATCGCGACGGTCGTCCGTGCCGGACGAGGACGATGAGTTGCGGCGCTTGCGTTTTAGATCAGCCTTTCCACTGGCACGCGAGGGAGAGACGGCATTGTCGTCGTCAGAGGAGACGGGCAGCGGGATGTAAGCGTCCTCCATAAGAGAGAGTTTTTTTCGGAGGCAGCTCGCGATGACACGTGTTGCGGGCTTGCCATGCTGGCTCCCTCGGCGACGCTTTGTAGGGAACAGTTATGGCAGTTTAAGCATTCTTGCATTCACGTAGAAGAGGTGGTTACACACATTTGATCTATTGGATCAGTTAGCCGCGTAGATCGGCGATCGCCTGATCCATTCGTTCTTCCTGCCACTCTGCCCTCTGTCCCCTTCCGCAGCTGAAGTGTCAGCTGCTCATGCTTGCCAGGCGTCACCAATTTGATCTCCAGTTGCCGTCTATGCTCATCCAGCCACACATCGAGTCCAAGCTCTTCACTAACCCTTCTGGCCAAATACTGCAGCGCATTGCTACCGTTGGGCAGAGAAACCGGCTCGACATAGCACCCCATGGAGTGCTCGCGGGATATATACTGGCATTGGATGGGTCCGTTGGAGGGCATGATCGTCAGCGCGGCAACAGGTTTAGTGCGCCAGGCACAGACGACCTTGACCATGTCTTGCCAGATAGGGTCGATGATGGGGATATCCACTTGCCTGGGGTTCGTTGGGGCGCTCGTTGCCCCAGTCGTTTGGGTGCGACTGTTTTTGCTGGTGCCGAGGGGCGTGAAGCGACGAAGGGTGGTCGTGAAGCGGCGGAGCGAGGTTGCGGGTGCGGGCCGCGGCACCAGTAGCAGCAGGAGGGCTGCGACGATGATGCAGGTAGTTGGTTTGATCGTGGCGTGCATGAGATCGTGATGACGCGAGGTCGTTGGGCGGAGAATGCAGTTTTGAATGGTCGGGGCTTTTTCGAGCTTTGCATTAGACCACGAGACACCGACAGTCCTCGTGGCCCCAGTGCATGGTAATTCACAACCTAAAATCCTGCCCAGGTAAATTGCACTCAGCTCATCTGTTGAACATCTTTAACAATTACATAATTGTCCATCACTGCCTATATTTTAAATCAGTAATACATAAATCAAAGCTCTGCAAAATCTTGATAGCTTAATTTCCAATTTTGCTGAATTACTGCTGTTGTATTAAAGTGATATGTCAGCAGAATTAAAAACATGGAATATAATTTTATTGGTTATACAATTTACTGATAAAATTGGGCCTTATATACCCCAATCTTGTGCTATTTATAGTTGCTCATATTCTAAGAATAGAATGAAATCTTAGAATCTAGCTTGTTTACCACATGTACAATATGTTTTACAGACAAGGAGATGTTGGCATTAAAATAGTATACCTTCATATAGTCTGCCAACTATTAGATTCTCTTGAACTTCTTATCTGCTTCTGGATATGTTGAGATATGGCAGCTACTTTTGAATAATGCCATTCAGTAGTATAAGAGACTGTTATGGCCATATAGCTGTTATACTTGTGGATGTGAAAGGGACTTGGGCAGGAATATGATGGAAATCTATATATTCCTGGTCCTGGAAAACACACCAAAGAGAAAAGAGCACAGCCACAACCCCTGTCATGGCCGTGCATCACAATAGCCTTGTAAAAGAATACTTTCTTCTGCTACATCTTCCTGCCCCTACATCCTAATGATCTTGCTCAAGTACTCTATATTCCAACAGGAACAGGGAATTGTATTCAAAACACTGCCAGTATCATCTTTAAGCTTGCCTGCTTTCTGCTATCTTAATTGGCTATGTTTGTGTATCAAAATAACATTGCTCTGAATCTGCATTTCTGCTGACTACATTACAGCCCATAGTGCTGTGATATGAGTGATGGCTTAGTCAGACTCAACTGCCTGGAATGCAACAGAACCCAGAAGAACAAAGATGTCATCAAAGTGATGACGCAGCATTAGTAATCCTTTAGTATAAAAGAAGAGCAAGCACAACTTGTCTCCTGACAAGTACAGAAATTCTATACCCTGAACACATCTGTGATCTTACAAAACCCAACACCGGTAGCACACTAGATTCAGCATCGCATCATGCTCCGTTGCGCTGCCCGCTCGCTGCGCGCCCCGCCGCACTGTGTCCCGCGCCGCTTTCTCGCTTCGCAGGCCCCGGCGCCGTCCGGGTACCCGCGCCGCAAGGTTTCGCCCGACCTGGCGCGGGCCACCACCCTGCACGACGCCGACTCCCTGCCCGTCATCTCCGGTGCCGAGGCCGACGCGAACGAATTCGTCGTCATCTCTGCCGAGGAGGAGCAGAGCAACACAAAGCCATTCACCCTAAACTTTGGGCCGCAGCATCCGGCCGCCCACGGCGTGCTGCGCCTGATACTCGAGCTCAAGGGCGAGGAGATCCTGCGTGCCGACCCGCACATTGGCCTGCTGCATCGCGGCACCGAGAAGCTGATCGAGTACAAGACGTATCTCCAGGCGCTGCCGTACTTTGACCGCCTCGACTACGTCTCCATGATGGTGAACGAACAGTGCTATTCGCTGGCCGTCGAGCGCCTGCTGAACATCGAGGCGCCGCCGCGCGCCAAGTACATCCGCACGCTGTTCGCCGAAATCACGCGCATCCTCAACCACATCATGGCCGTGACCACCCACGCAATGGATGTGGGCGCGCTGACGCCGTTTCTGTGGCTGTTTGAGGAGCGCGAAAAGCTGATGGAGTTCTACGAGCGCGTGAGCGGCGCGCGCATGCACGCGGCATACGTACGTCCCGGCGGCGTCGCACTCGATCTGCCCCATGGCCTGCTCAACGACATCCATGCGTGGTCGACGCAGTTCGCTGCGCGGGTGGACGAGCTCGAGGAGGTGTTGACCGGCAACAGGATCTGGAAGGAGCGGCTGGTCGGCATCGGGCTGGTCACCGCCGAGCAGGCAATGGACTGGGGCTTCACCGGCGTAATGCTGCGCGGAAGCGGAGTGCACTGGGATCTGCGCAAGACGCAGCCCTACGATGCCTACGCCGACATGGACTTTGACGTCCCCGTGGGCACCCGCGGCGACTGCTACGACCGCTACGTGTGTCGTGTCGAGGAAATGCGCCAGTCGCTGCGGATCATCCAGCAGTCTATGAATAATATGCCCGATGGGCCAATCAAGGTCGCCGATCACAAGATCTCGCCGCCCCCGCGTTCCGACATGAAGCAGTCGATGGAGTCGCTGATCCACCACTTCAAGCTCTACTCGGAAGGGTACTCGGTTCCCGCGGGCGAAACTTACACGGCCGTGGAGGCGCCCAAGGGCGAGTTTGGTGTCTACCTGGTGAGCGACGGCAGCAACAAGCCGTGGCGGTGCAAGATCCGTGCTCCGGGCTTTGCCCACTTGGCCGGTGCCGATTTCATGAGTCGAGGGCACATGATCGCCGACATGGTGGCCATTATAGGCACGTGCGATGTGGTGTTTGGTGAGATTGATCGGTAGAGTGGGTGTGTTTACCTTTATTCGGAATTTGGTATATTTGGATGCAGTAGCTGTGGGCACTGTGTGGGTACTATGTGTGGGGTGAGTGCCCTGCTTATCTAGCCAGACACGTGGCGGATAGACAAGGAGACAGGGAGACAAGGAGGTGCTGGAGCATGCAAGTGAGTCGACACCGTTGGCTACGTCAACAACCAAGCCTGGGCGCACCTTCCCCCTCCCCTCGTTCAACAATTCCCATTGCCATCATGCTGCCCGCGCTGCTGCGCCGCCCCGCGCCGCTTGTTCGCACCGCCCGGCCGCTGCTGCGCGTCCTCTCCTCCTCGACAGATGTCCCTGGGCAGACAGCCGCGCCATCATCTGCCGACAATGTCGACGCCCCAAACACCGGTGGCGGTGGAGTACGCTCCATTGTTCGCTCCATCCTCCACGGCACCTCCTCCTCGCTGCCCTCGCAGCAAGCCACCGACACCTACTCCAAGGTGCTTGCGCGCGGGAAATACGTGCACGAGATCCAGCACCATGCGGTGAAGCCCGACCGCGTGGACGAGTACACCGCGCTGGTGGCCGAGCACTTCCCGCGGATGGCGAGCGAGGACATGGACAACATCAAGCTCTCGGGATCGTGGATGACGACGGTGGGGGAGATGGACACGGCCGTGCATATTTGGGAGTTTACGGGCTACACCGGGCGGGATCAGGCCATGGAGCGGCTGCGGGCAGACCCGCGCTACCTCGACTTTGAGCGTCGCCTGCGCCCGCTGGTCAACTCGCGCCGCAACCAGATCTGTCTTGAGTTTGCCTTCTGGGCCACGTCACCCCCGCGCACCAAGGGCGGCATCTTTGAGCTGCGCACGTATCAGCTCAAGCCCGGCCGCATGCTGGAGTGGGAGACGAACTGGCGCAAGGGCCTTGAGTACCGTCGGCGGTTCTGCGAGCCCGTTGGGGCGTGGTTCACGCAGCTCGGCGAGCTGTCGCTCGTGCATCACATGTGGCAATACCCGACGCTGGAGGCACGGAAGCGGACGCGACAAGAAGCGTGGCAGGTGGACGGGTGGGCCGAGACGGTGTACAATACGGTGCGTTTGGTGAATCGCATGGATGCATACATCATGGAGCCCATGCCCTTCTCGCCGCTGAAATAAGAAGGGGCGGATGATGGTCGGTATTGCTGGCGGTGTATGCTGGATTAGTCGTCTCCTATGGAGCTCTGCTTGTAGAATGCCGCTGGCCGTTCGCCGTTTGCCGTTCGCCTGCAATGAGAGCTTTATGCAACCTTTAACCAACACTCTGTGTAAAGTATGAAAGGGCCTTCAGTCGTCCATTTGAGCACTTGTAACATCTGACCCCGAGTATGCTGTGACAAGACGCAGGCTAGTCCGTGGCTAGTTGTCAGTCAACTTGCATCACCAAGCTGCAGTGCTTCTTGATAAATTGCTTCATTCGTAAATAATAGATAGGAGTCATAAATTTCACTCTAGATAAGACGCGGCTGATTGAGATGGTGGTTGCTGGTGGGATACGACGCTTTGCTACCAACGGACGCTGCTCTGGTACGCTTGTCAGGAACCGACTGGCTCATTGGCACAGACGACAACTTCTGCTTCTTCTCGAAAAGTCTGTACATGGCCTTACGCTGAACCCGCAAATGCTCACGCCTAGCAGCTTCTGCTTGCAAACGTGCCTCTGCCTGCGATCGCGCCTCTGCCTGCAAACGTGCCTCTGCCTGCGATCGTGCCTCTGCCTGCAAACGTGCCACTGCTTGCGATCGCACCTCTGCCTGCAAACGTGCCTCTTCTTCCTTGCGCTTCTTCTCCTCAGCTATCCTGCTCAGTTCGCCTGAGACAAGCGCAGTGATTTCTTGGCGGCGTGCTTCCTCCGATTTGGAAGGAAATAAGTAGCGGTATGGAGTAGCAAGAGCAGACCATGTCCAGGATTTGCTGGCCGCAGCAGGCGGGGCAGCAACGATTGCCTTGGTGGCAGGTCCGGAGGCGTCGGTGGTGACGGCGACTAGGACCGTGACAGCAAGAGTCAGGAAGATGGCACGGCCAGAGACGTGCATTGTATGCGAGTGTGGTCTACGTTAAGCGAGCGTGAGGCGTTGCAATAAGGTGCGGGCACAGCGGGAAGAGAAGAGCGGGCTGGCAAGCCGGATAAATCGATGGAAACGTGTGCTAATTAAAACGTGCGCCAATTAAAACGTGCGCCAATTAAAAACGTGCATTGCTCCACCGGGTGCTTGGACGGTGGCACACTGGCCTCGCCCACGACCACGACCACGACTACGAATCCAGCACCTTGACCACACGCTACACCATCCGGCACATGTCTACAACAGGGGCCGAGGCCCAAGAGGTGGAGCACAGCACGTGATATCCGCAGCACAAGCACCATTACTGTGCAGGATGGCCCACAATGCTCGGGAGAATGCATCAGAACTGCGGGTGGCCGCCACGTCACTCCTGACTGCCACGTCTCCCGCTGCCAGATCCGCCATGGCTTACGACGCCGCGAGTAGGCCATCCTCCCCACTCATGTCCTCGCCCATCCCTCCTTCCCAGACACCAGCATGAGCGGGCAAGCCCCGCCATGGTTTGCGGAGGCCCTGGACCGCGAGCTGGCGGAGCCCGCGCTGCCCCAGCACCGCATCACCCAGGAAGACTGCTGGACCGTCATCTCGTCGCACTTCCTCATCAATGGTCTCGTGCGCCAGCAGATCGACTCCTTCAACGCGTTCATGCAGACGTCGCTGCAGGAGATCGTGGACGAGAACGCCGCAATGACCTTCCAAACGACCGTGCACGATCCTCTCCTGAATCGCGAGCTGATCAAGCGCTATCACGTCGAGTTTGGCAACATCGCGCTCTCCTATCCCTCCATCACCGACAGCGAGGGCGTCACAGAGCTCCTCTGGCCGCAGCAGGCCCGGCTGCGCAACCTCACCTACTCGGCCCCCATCTACCTCGAAATGACCAAAAAGGTGTCCGTCATCGACCCGCAGAGCCCGGCCAACATGGGCAAGACGAATCTCAGCGAAATGACCGCCGTGCCCCCACACGCCACCACGCACGGCGAGGCGGGCGTGTCCGAGAACGTCTACATCGGCAAGATTCCAATCATGCTGCGCTCCGACTACTGCAACCTCCACATGCTGCGCGCCGCCGAATCCGACGACTACGCCCACCAGGAGTGCCCGTACGACCAGGGCGGATACTTTGTCATCAACGGCTCCGAAAAGGTCTTGATCGCGCAGGAGCGCATGGCCTGCAATCAAGTATACATCTTTGCCGACAAGTCCCACGCGCAGGTGCAGTACCACGCCGAGGTGCGATCGCTGCCCGAGCGTGCGTCGCAGTCGCCGTCGCAGATGAGCGTGACGCTGGTCTCGCGCGCTATCCCCGGCGCTGGGGGTGCATCGCGCATCGCCGGAGCGTCGGCCGGCCAGCTCATCAAAGTGTCGGTGCCCTACATCAAGCAGGACGTGCCCATCGTCATCTTGTTCCGCGCCCTCGGCGTCAAATCCGACTTTGAGATCATCAACCTCATTGTGTACGACGACAAAGACGAGGCAATGATGGAGATGCTGCGCGCGCCCATAGAAGAAGCCTTTGTCATACAAACGCAAGAGGCTGCGCTGGACTACATCGGCCGCCGAGGCACGTCGGTCGGCGCGCACCGCGACAAGCGCATTCGCTACGCTCAGGAGATTCTCCACAAGGAGTTTCTGCCGCATCTTGGCGCATCATCGGCAACCGAGAAACGCAAGGCGTACTACCTTGGCTACGTCGTTCATCGCCTGCTCCAAGTCGCCCTTGGCCGCCGTCCAATCGACGATCGCGATCACTACGGCAAGAAGCGCTGCGATCTCGCCGGCCCGCTCATGGCCGGGCTCTTCCGCATGCTCTTCCGCAAAATGACCCGCGACATGCATCGCTACCTCAGCAAGTGCATCGTCGACAAGAAGGACTTCAATATGACCATCGCCGTCAAGTCCAATATGATCACCAACGGGCTCAAGTACTCGCTGGCCACTGGCAATTGGGGCGATCAGAAGAAGGCCATGCAGTCGCGCGCTGGCGTCTCCCAAGTCCTGAACCGCTACACCTTTGCGTCCACGCTCTCGCATCTTCGGCGCTGCAACACCCCCATCGGCCGCGATGGTAAGATTGCTCGGCCGCGTCAGCTGCACAACACCCACTGGGGCATGGTGTGCCCTGCAGAGACGCCCGAAGGTCAGGCCTGCGGTCTCGTAAAGAACCTCGCGCTCATGGCCTACGTCACCGTCGGATCACCCACCAAGCCAATCATGGACTTTCTCGACAATTTCGGTCTCTACACCCTCGACGATATCACGCCGTCGGACATGCAAAAGTCGAGCAAGGTGTTTGTCAACGGCGTTTGGGTCGGGACGCACGACAACCCGTCGCATCTCGTCCAGATGTTCCGGCAGCTTCGCCAGGAGGACGATTTCAACGGCGGACTTGGTGAGACGAGTATTGCGCGGGACCGAAACGAGCGCGAGTTGCATATATACACCGATGCGGGGCGTGTCTGCCGCCCGTTGTTTGTTGTGCAGGACAATCGGCTCGTTATCCGCAAGGCGCATATTCGCTTGCTGCTCGAACAGAACCCTCCCATGGTGTGGGACGACCTGCGTCGAAACGGCTTCATTGAATATCTCGACACGGACGAGGAGGAAACCGCGATGATTGCCATGTCGCCAGACGACCTTTACGAGACACACATGACGGCTGCTGAGCGCAGGCGTACTCGCGACGATATCTTTGCGCGCATCAAGTCCAAGGTCAATGTGCGGACATACACACATTCGGAGATCCACCCATCCATGATTCTCGGGGTCTGCGCCAGCATTATTCCATTCCCAGATCATAACCAGAGTCCGCGTAACACGTATCAGAGCGCCATGGGCAAGCAAGCAATGGGCATCTACCTCACGAATTATCAGCTGCGCATGGACACGCTCGCCAACATTCTCTACTATCCGCAAAAACCACTGGTAACCACCCGTGCGATGGAGTTCCTCCGCTTCCGTGAACTGCCGGCCGGACAGAACGCCATCGTTGCCATTCTCTGCTACAGCGGATACAACCAGGAGGATTCGGTCATCATGAATCAATCGTCAATCGACAAAGGACTCTTCCGCAGTCTCTACTACCGCACGTACACGGACATGGAGAAGAAGGTCGGTATGCAGGTGTTGGAAGAGTTTGAAAAGCCGACGCGGGACACCACGGTTCGCATGCGTCACGGAACGTATGACAAGATCGAGAATGATGGGCTGGTCGCACCAGGCATTCGGGTCACGGGCGACGACATCATCATTGGCAAGACAGCACCACTGCCCGCCGAGGCCAAGGAGCTGGGAATGCGTCGAAATCAGAATCAGGATAGACGCGATCTCAGCACACCGCTCAAGAGCACCGAGCACGGCATCATTGACCAGGTGATGGTGACCACCGGCGTAGAAGGACAAAAGTTTGTCAAGGTGCGTGTTCGCAGCTCGCGAATTCCTCAGATGGGCGATAAGTTCGCCTCGCGCCATGGTCAAAAGGGCACAATTGGTATCACATACCGTCAAGAGGATATGCCATTCACGTCGTCTGGAATTACACCCGATCTGATCATCAACCCGCATGCCATTCCCAGTCGGATGACCATCGGGCATCTCGTCGAATGCCTGCTCGGCAAGGTATCGACGCTGGCTGGCAGCGAGGGCGATGCGACGCCATTTACAGATGTTACTGTTGAGGCCATTTCGAACGAGCTCAAGGCATATGGCTTTCAAAAACGTGGATTCGAGATTATGTATCACGGCCACACAGGGCGCAAGTTGGCAGCCATGGTGTTCCTCGGGCCGACATATTATCAGCGTTTGAAGCACATGGTGGACGACAAAATCCACTCGCGTAGCCGAGGGCCTGTACAAATTCTAACCCGCCAACCGGTGGAGGGTCGTAGTCGCGACGGTGGCTTGCGCTTCGGTGAGATGGAGCGCGATTGTATTATCTCCCATGGTGCCGCAGCCTTTATGAAGGTTGGAGGCAACGCAGCTCTACCGATGCTAATCTGCGTGGCTAGGATCGATTGTTTGACGCTTCGGATGCGTATCGCGTGCACATTTGTGATTTATGCGGGCTCATGGCGATAGCGAATCTGAAGAACAACAAGTACGAGTGCAAGGTCTGCAACAATAGCAGTCAGGTATGTTGAGCAGGGAATATGTGCCAGCAGCTGATTCCGCGTAGATATCTCAGGTTCGCATCCCCTACGCAGCCAAGCTGCTTTTCCAGGAACTTATGGCGATGAACATTGCGCCACGAATGAAGGTCTTGTCAGTATAGCGACATGCCAAAGTGAATACGAATGCAAGTTTATCCATTTTCTTGCCAGCTGGGCGATTTCTAGCATCTCTTGGTGTAATGTAATTAGCATGCTCTTCGCGTCAGCATCTCCTGCAACTGATGGTATGGTCAGCGACGCAGTCCTTGACGCTGCCTCGGCCTGACACAATATTGCCTTCAATACAGCACGCTCTACTGGATCGAGATGGGCATTGACGTCGTCATAGTTGGGAGCTTCAACAAGGCTCCGCCAACTTCTTTCTCGCGCAACAATCCTCACAGCAGAGAGCAGTCGAGGCGATGGGTGTCCTTCAGCGTCGAATGTAAAATCACTGCATAGGTGTCAACAATGGAGGAATGGCAAACAATGACATACCCGAGCATGCCTCGTTCGTCCATTGCTGCCAGCTTGCTCTTCACCTCGGGGTACTTGCTCTCCAGCCTGCTGCACACCGAAACGAACTCCTTGTCCAGCTGCAGACATCGATAAGGATTACCAGGCACGATAAACCCGTATTCACTCAGTAAAAAGCGATTGTCGTGCGGTCCGTAGTTCAGAAACACTTGGTCGCCAGGTTGATACTCTCGCATGGCGCGAATAACGAAAGAATTGGCCGAAAAGTCAAATCGGGTCGAGATGGACTCATTCGGTCGGAAATTGAGAAAATCGACATATGGGATGAGAGTGATGGGGTTGGCTCGATCAGGAACGCGAGAGTGCTCGATATAAAGGCAGCGGGAATTGACTATCGCTGCTTATCAGCTGCAGCACAAAGCAGTTAGGGATATACCTGCTAACCAGGCCCATTCAAAGGTATGTCTGTCGTAAGGTAACGTAGCGTTAGCAGCATTCGCTTTGACAGCGTTATATTGAGCCTCAAGCAATTCGGCTTGTTTCTCGGAACTATCTATTCACGGTGAGAGATAGGCGTTCGGAATCACACGGTGGCACCTACCAATGATCGCCCAGGGTGATTGCTCAAGAAGATCGGGAGAGTATCGCAGTGGAACTGTGGCGAAATCCGAAGGAAGCAGCTGCATATATGCCTTCCACCGGGAGCTTGGATCTGTGCACTCGACTGCAATCCAGTGAGCCAGTGCCGCTTGCTCTGGAATACTACCGAGCCTGTCTGAAGAGCACGCCAGAGACGCCGAGGCTTCGGCTCGCGTTGTCATCAGCCGGCGCGGAATCGAGAGTATTGTGTCGCCAGGCTGCTCCGATCGGTTACAATATTCAACCAAGACATGCTCACATTGATTCGTTTGGTAGCCATCAATCCTCGGCCGATATCTGGGAAGACGGCCAGGGTAACAGGACACGATGGCATCCCCTCGCGCCGGCACCATGTATGAAAACGACGCCATTTGCCATCACTGACTACTGCATACGCTAGTCTGGATGAATGCGATGGATGCTTGATGGGTGCCTTGTGGCTTGGCTGCCGCTGCCGGCATGTGGCGGTGGGCAAGTCAGGTGACTGCAGCTCGCTCAATGCGATTGAAGGACCTCGAATCCGCGCTCCAGCACGCCGCCGTCTTTAGTATTCCAACTCGTGCAATGGCTTAATTCGACTATCTCCTATGAAGAGGAGCCGAAGATCCAGTTCGAGCAGTACCCGACGTCGGCCCATCTCGCTGCTCGCATGCTGCACACCGCCGACGAGATGTTTGGAGACGTTGAGGGCAGATCTGTTGCCGATTTTGGGTGTGGTTGCGGAGTATTATCGTGGGTGCTGCAATTAGTCTACCTTCGTTGAGAGCTGATGGCTTGGCGGTGTAGAATCGGAGCATGCTTGCTCGAGGCACGGTATGTCGTCGCGTGTGCCTGTCCAGCGCATCTGATCTGGCGACAGACACGTCCTTGGCATCGACATAGACGAAGACGCTCTTGCAGTGGCTGTCGAGAATGCGGACGATATTCTGGATGAAGAAGACTTGGCGCGCCTTGATTTTATACTCGCCGACCTTGCCCCGGATGATGCGGGCCCCACAAGATTGCCGATGCGAGAGGGTATTAAATTTGATACAGTGTTGATGAATCCACCGTTCGGGACAAAATCCAAGCCTGGGGTGGACATGGTGTTCCTAAAGCGCGGGATTGAGCTTGCCAGTCGGGCTGTCTATTCACTCCACAAATCATCAACACGCACGGTCAGTTGTACTGCGTCCTGTTAAAATTCTAACACGCATCGTAGCACATACTGAAAAAGGCCAAGGAGTGGGGCGTAAAAGCCCACGTCATCGCTGAAATGAAGGTATGCCGATGCCTGTGGATTCGTGAGCCGATGCACGACATAGTTTGATGTCAAGGCGATGTACAAATTTCACAAGCAGAAGAGCGTGGACGTTGCCGTAGATCTGATACGATTTGAAATTGGAAAGGGAGCGAGCTGACGCCCGGGTGGGAATGAACCAAATCGCACATGTATGCAGTGTTATGCGTTGTGTGAGGATAAAGCGATTGTATCCCGTGGGCTGTCTCGGCGTTGTAGAAAGGGCGAGGGCCAACCTCTCGGTGCTTGTAAACGTGTAAAGCCGTTTATCTCTCCCGTCAATGGCGGTGCTCTTGGAAACGTCTCTCGGCGACATTGTCCTCGATCTGCACATAGACACTAGTCCGCGCCTCGCCGCGAACTTCCTCAAGCTCTGCGCGCTCAAGTACTACAACTTCTCGGCCTTCCATCGCGTGCAGCGGGGCTTCATCGCAGAGACCGGCGACCCGCATGCAGATGGCGGCCGCTGCGCATTGAATGCCATGGATGCATCGGCGCCGAGGTTCATGCGCGTGGATAGCAATCTCAGGCTCAAGCATGTGCAGATCGGTGCCGTGGCGATGGCGTGCACACCAGCAAGCGCTGCCAGCGATGGCGACGCTGCTTTGGTCTGTGGCTCGCAGTTCTACATTACGCTGGCACCAGGCCTTGACTACTTGGATGGCCGTCACGCGGTGTTTGGGCAGGTGGCAGAAGGCCTTGATGTGCTTCAAAAGATGGCCGAGGTGTACGTCGACGACGCGTTTCAGCCCTTTACGGACGTGCGGATCCGACACACCGTGGTGCTGGACGACCCGTTCCCGAATCCACCCGGGCTGCGGGCGCCGTCGCGATCGCCGTCGCCTACGCGGGAGCAGTTGGCCCGAGTACGGATCGGGGAGGGCGAGCAGCTGGGGAATGCCGGCATGGAGCCGGAGGATGTCGAGCGGCTGAGGCGGCAGCGCGACGCAGCGGCGCAGGCCCTGACGCTAGAGATACTCGGGGACGTGCCGTTTGCCGAAGCGCGGCCACCGGAAAACGTCCTGTTTGTGTGCAAGCTTAACCCAGTCACGCAGGACCAGGACCTCGAGCTGATATTCTCCCGCTTCGGCACCATTGCCTCGTGCGAAGTGATCCGTGACAAGCGAACGGGCGACAGTCTGCAATACGCATTCATCGAATTCGAGCGCCATGAGGACGCCGAGGAGGCATACTTCAAGATGGACAATGTTCTAGTCGACGAGCGCAGGATTCATGTCGACTTTTCGCAATCCGTAGCCAAGCTGCACCGCGAATGGAACGTGCATCGCGGCGTGAAAGCCTCGCAGGCAAATGTGACCGGCGATGGATTTGTGCATCGACAAAAGTATCGGAGCGAGGTCGCTAATGCTCCTGCCGACGGAGCTGCGCCCTACGAGATGGTCTTTGAGACGAGCGATGGCCGTGAGCGAGCGAGAGGAGGCTCGCCGGCGAGAGACAGGCGCCCTGCGCGTCGACGACAGAGCCCTGAAGCCAGTCGCGGCCATCACCATCGCTAGAAATGAAGCTTGCATTGGACTGTTTGGTCCGAGTTGTTCGGCTGCCGACCCGTTTGTGGTGAGCCAGCCTCCACCAGCCCACAAATCCACCAACATCTCTGCCGCGCGACCTGGCCGTTCGCGCAAACCGCCGCACTGTAAATTTCCTCTGCAATCGCTTTGCCGCCGCCGTTCCCTCCGAGCAAGTCTCTCCGCCGGCGTGTAATCCTACTGTTTAATCGGCTCGCGCAGCCTCGTCTGCCGCCGCGATGCCGCCGCCGCTCACCCAGCTCATCTCTTCGAATTCGTACTATGTCATTCTTCTGGTCCTGTACAGCCTGCTCTCGCTGGGTTCGGTGCGGTCGCTGACAGATGGCCGCGCACACCGGCCCGCCATCCTGCATCGCACCCCCACTATCCTGCTGCTGCAGACCATATGCAATGTGGCGATAGCGTCACTCATCCTGGCCGATGCTTTTCTCATCAGCATATACCGCCCATTGCCAGTGGCAGTGCATATGTGGGTGCTGACGGTGTTTCTACCAACGCTGATAGCGTGTCGGCTGCTGACCGCGGTGCATCTTGTCGCCGTCTCTCGCGCCTCCCTGGCCACGCTGGAGGCCGAGGTTCTGGACGGGCAGGAAACGACGACGACGCTGAGAGACAGCGCTAGTTTGCGGACGCCGAGCAGGTCAGGATCGATTCAAAGCAGCTTTTCTCCTGGCTCCACCCCACGACTCTCTATGGACTCCACGCGTCCCGGAACTGCAAGCTCCGTCTTGAAAGGATATGCCGACGGCGAAGAGGAGAAAATTGGAGCGCTGGATTGGATGAAGGATTTGCCGGAACCGCCAGGTGCAACGGCCAAACCCAGTTCCCCCACGAACGTCAAGATTGGTGCACTGGACTGGATGAATGACCTGCCCGATCCGCCCACGCCATCCAAGGCTTTAGCGGGCTCGACAGTGACAAGCTCGAATAAAGCATCGATGGATACACACCGACCATCGCTTCAGATTCCATCGGAGGTAATTGACGACGGCAGCGAATCCGGCCTCTTTTCGGCTACCTGGTTCCTGCGTCGCCGTGGGTGGTTTGGCGAACGACGACTGCTGATTGTGCTCGCGTGCATTGTTGCAGTTCAGATCATACTTGCCGGGATTAGTCACTTCGCTATCCTTCCCAACATCTTAGCAAAGACCAAGCCGGCGATAACCGCCAAGAACTTGGCACCAATCGCGGCCAAATCCGAGCGAGCTGAGGCTGAGGACGAAAGTGCGGGCGAGAATTTGACCAGCAAGGGGAAACAAGCACTGGCGAAATCGACGAAATCGACGAAATCAGCCAATTCCGACGATTCAGAATCGAAAACTAGCACAATTGATGATTCGCTTGAGACGCAGAACGATGACGAGACAGCGACGGCAATGCACACAACCAGCGAAGCCGAAGAAGATACCGAGTCGCCGGTGGTTACATCGGATAGCAAGGAGAACGGCAGTGTTCCCAGCGCACGAGATCGCTGGCGCAGCCTTGCCTCATCTGCATTTCTTGTCGCCATCATTCCAACAGCTTTGTATGGTCTGGCACTGTGTATCGTATGCTTTCTGGCCACTAGTGCGTTTTGCTGATATGAGCATCCTAGACTCTTGGATTTCAGTTGATGCGTGTGCGTGAACAATTCGGCATTCGGCAGGAGGTCATCCTTCTCCTAGCGATTCTTCCTCTCCAGCTTGTCCTCTACCTTGCTTGCTACCTTGTGCCTTTGACCAAACTTTCCGAGGACATTCGCCTCAACCTGGTGGTGTATTCAACACTTGTTACTCTTGCATCGATGCACATAATCAATGTTGCGATTCCAGCATGGCAACTGCGCAAAGAGACGCCGCGCGAGTCGTCCATGTCCAAACAGGGCCTAATTGACCTTCTGAACCGGCCGGCGGGTATGCAGGAATTTAAGGAGTTTGCTGCCAAGGAATTTTCCGCAGAAAATGTGCTCTTCTACCAGCGCTGCCTCGCATTGCCGACCAGCACGACACCGATGCAGCGCCAGGCGCGCCTTCGTCGCATCTTGGAACTGCATTGCCTGCCCTCCTCGCCGCTTCCACTCAACCTGATCCACTCGACGCTGAAAAAGATACGGCAGGATTTCAACGAAGCAGGCGAGTTTGGGGCAGTTGACGAGGATGTATTTGGGAAGGCACAGGGCGAGGTGGCTCTGCTGATGTTTAAAGACACGTACCCGAGATTTCTGGCGAGCAAGCGGCGGAAGCGCGACTCGCGGGTGGGCCGATGGGATCAGTTTGCGCAGGGCGTGTGAGAGTGTGCGTGTGGCCGCGGAGCTGGTTCTCCTGCCGCACGCTGTTTGTATCCAACGCAATACCAAGTCTGTGTATTTGATTTTGGCCCTAAGCGTTGATTGGCACAACAGTAGCACACATTGGGCTACAGAATAGAGAGTTCACTGCACAGCACTCATGTAATGAAACACTCATCATAGCTACCGTGGAGTCAAAAGTGTATTTGGCATATGTGCTCCTCGGCAGGCTTCTTGATTTGCTGCGGCTTATCTGTGTATAAGCGAGTAGTTCACGAGCATTTTTGCCATTTCTATATAAGTCGCATAGCACTTGCCGGTGGATACCTTTTTGAGCAGCAACGACAGCGTGTTCGGGTCTAGAACGCCATTGCCTGGGGCAGTCAGGTAATACGGCGAGCTGGAGCACTTGAGAGCACCGTCTAGACTAATTGGACACAAGGCCTTAAGTGCAACCTCGAAAAGGAGCTCGTTGTTGGAGAGTGTCCTACTCAATGGCGAACACATTGCCCACATCATATCCGTTAGATCCATGCCTGCTACTTTTGCAGTCCTGCTGAGGATGTTGAATTTGTCCACACGCGCGGGATCGTCTACAACTTTTTTGCCGGCATATAGCGAGTCCAGGCCAGCAATTAGCGCGCCAATTCTTGGAGGCTTAGCGAGACAGGCTTTGGCCCCAAGAGTGGGGTCGAATTTCACTAGATCAGCCTCGAGCAACTCCGGTTTAAGTTGAAGTAGCACCTCGAGAGGAGGTCTAATTGAGTGGGCATCATAATGTGTCGCCATTGCATCCGCTAGCTTAACCATCAACTTCAAAACACTAGCAATGCCAACTTGAGTCACTGATAATTGGCCAGTCAGCACCTGTGGATCAAGCTTCAAGCACATCGCATAGCACAATATCCGAGATACATCATCGTGCGAAAATATGATTTCGGGGTGTATAGTGCCACGAAGGTACTTCAAAAACCATTTCAGATCACCATCCCATGTCTCGTCAATTCCAAGGCCACCTTTGAACAGCGCGGCATTTTGCTTGATGAGCTCATCGACACTGTTGTCTGGAACTGCACGCACCAACTGAAAGAGGCTGTGCGGGTCAGAGATGATAGCAATCCTGATGCCCTCGGTCGCATGCTCATGGGGCGATGGCGTTGCGAGTTTTACAAGCTTTGTTGCCATATTAGGAGAGCGACGCAACTCGTCGGGACCAACGACTTCAATGATGTATTTAAGGGGGATGCCATTTTTATCGGCCAAAGACTCCCTTGCTGCGACATATTGCTGAATCGATGCAATTGGCTTATCCACGCCAAGGCTGTTGAGTATGCTTATGAAATTTATACGAAACGTCTCATCGCGGGACTGTTCAACAATAGCATTGGATACTTTGCTGGCTTGGGCGAATGCACCCCGACCCGTTTCTGGAAGCCAGCTCACCACATCTTCAAGAGTTTCGGGAGGAATGGTAGTGTGGGGATTGATACCTTCAGGCGCGGCATGAGGCTTGGCACCCGGTGGATGGACACTGGGATCAGTGCTGGTTTTCTTGACCGCGGCATCAGGCTTGCCACCTGATGCACGTGTGTTGGGAGCAAATGCAACGAGAGCAACGAGGACGAATATAGACAGATATTTCATATTTTAACAAGGATTTCTGAGAGGTTTGATGGGTAGAGCAGGGAAGCAGGGGGGTTGGAAGCAAAATTGGGTACCAGAGGCCCCAGGCCCTGTCTCGGCTGCTTTTTTTCAGTCTACTCGCCGCTTGCTCCTTGGCTGCCCCACCCTATCCATTTGTTAAAATACAGGGTGATTGATCAAGATTATTAAGATGTAGGGCAGGAAAATGTAGTGGAAGAAAGTATTTGTTTACAAGGTCATGTAGCCATAACAGTATCTTATACTACTTAATGGCACTATTCAAAGAGTAGCTGCCATATCCCAACACCAACCACCTTGGGCCTTGTAGTACAGGTATACTGGTATTGACCTAGATAGGTAAATTTTAATAAAGAGGGCAGCTATGCTAGTTTTTAGAGGCTAATTGCTTACTAAATTCACTCTAACAGCCTTCTAGAATTATCACTGTAATGACTGCTATCATATTGGGTAATATATCAGCAGATATAGCTACTTACATTCTAAAAATAGAATGCAAATCTTGAATCTAACTTGTTTATCATTGTCATCCTCATATGCTGGAGTGCACAAGGATTAATTGGGAGGCCGGGATTGGAGAAGAATGCAGACAGATGTCAGTGGGATGCAGTGTATTTTGTTATCTGTCTGTTTGTTTGTGATTTTGCTTGTCTAAAAAGTGACTACTGACTAGGTGGGTATTACGCCGCCCAGGCCTGGAGGCCCAGGGGTAGGCAGGATGTCAGGGATGTAAGAGGAGGGCAGTATAAAATGTGTTGATTGCACAAAAAAGACACTAGACTGCTCTACTAGGGATACTATTATAACAGTAGGCACCACAATCATAACTATTGTATAAGCAGGGACAGAAAAAGACTACTAACTACAACTTCCTGCCAGTATTTTACTATGCTATCTTATATGGCATAATATAATTTAGTACATTATAGAGTAAATAATATAGAATAGATACAGAATAATGATGTCAAAATGTATAAGTTATCATATTTTTCATTATACCAATCACTAAACACTACAGTACTATACCTTCTCAAGCCAAGTGACTTGGTACTAGCATAGCTTTACTGGCTTAACTTTGCAGATCTAATGGGATACAGTGTGTCACAGTAAATTTAACCGTAGTAATTGCCCTCAGTCCCAATTTTCTCCCTATCTTCTTCTGTAATTTTCAAGAAAATTACTTGCTAATACCTATGCTTTTTACAGGTCCATAATCTATTATTTAGATAGTATATAATTTTCCACTAGCCAAAGCTTTTATAAATACTTACTAGTACTAATTCCAATAAATAGAATATTCAGCTACTTATTCAAGTTCTACTGATTCTATAGGATTGGCCAAAGCAGGTAATATAAATTGCTCAATTTCTTGAATTTGTACTTGTTCAATTAAGGTTCTAATAAATTCTTCACCCCATGTCTTTAAGCAAGTTGCACATCGCAATCGAAATCGACTAATTCCTCCTACTTTATGCCAATTTGTTGGATCCTTGTGGCATCTAGGACATTTCAATAATACTTTATACTGCTCAAAAAGTACTTTAATTGATGGCTTTTTAGGCTTTGGTGTAGGATCTCTGGGTAGCCACCAGGCTTTATTAAATGTTACTACTGGTATTTTTTGCAAATACCATCCAGGGTTAAATCCAAAAGCATTTAGCACATCTCGAAATTGAGCTTGTTCTTTTTGCATGCATTCCCTTCCATTAGCACCTCCAATAAATAATAGCCTTAGTGCACCTTCCATTACTTGTTCCAGATTTAACTGATAAGCTTCTACTGAAATAGAATAGATTGGAATACCAAGCCACTCAGGCACTTGTTCAAAGTCTAAAGCATTCATATTTGCAATAGCCTGCTCAATACTTGGGCACCTCCATCTGCCTTCAATTCTTAATCCTGTTAGCCTTTGAGTCATATATTTAGAATCAAGAAGCCAGTCTTTTAGGCCATTTAATGCTGCTTGACGCTTTTGAAGTGCACCATTTAGCCTAGGATCTTTTAAGGACAAGGCTGGATGATAGGCTTTCAAAGAATATACTAGCCGAGGATAAATTTTAAACTTGCCATTTCCAACTTTTAATTTAACTGAGCCAAATCCTTGACCCAAAGGTCCCAACATTACATAAGTAACTGCTTCAGAACCAGCAATAACCTTCATTAATGGAATTCCCTCAGTATCAATATTTAGGCCAATATCAAATATATTTTTACCAGCTAAAGGATGATTTGCCCAAAGAGAGTCATAAGCTCTATATTCCTGCCATGAAGCCTTCATACCATAATTGATTAATCGCAAATCTGCAATATTTAGGTCTGCTAAAGCACTTAATAGATTAGAAAGGACAATACAGTGATGTCCAGTAATTGCAGCATTAGAACTATCATTACTTCTCACTTGTATTTTATACTTATTATGTAATATATCAGCCAATTCCTGCTTAATTCCTAGTCTAGGAGCTATTTTTAGAACAAATGGAAGGCTTACTATATTAATCCATTTATCAAATTCAGGCAAATCCTTCACAGGAGAAGAGGGCCCTGCAAGCCAGATGGGCAGTATTCCTGGATACATTACAGCCAAGTTATTACAGCTAATGAATACTGCCATCCAATCCACATCATACTTAGCTGCTGCAAGTAGTTCACTATTCATGTTATGTGCTAATGATCAGTGTTAAATGCAAACTATAATGTGGGGCCCCTCTTGAGTTATCAACAGGGGCCTTAGCCATAGTCTCAAA
This sequence comes from Zoopage sp. CT-All, assembly GCA_004114245.1. Lineage (NCBI taxonomy): Eukaryota > Fungi > Zoopagomycota > Zoopagomycetes > Zoopagales > Zoopagaceae > Zoopage > Zoopage sp. CT-All. Next base: position 23,177 of record QZWS01000122.1, read on the forward strand.
TTTGCTTTATTTAGTAAGTAAAATTTAATCTGTCAGCTAGCTGAAAACTGGGCAATTGATAGCCAATCTACTAGTAGGCAGCTAGCCAAAATTTGGCCTACCCAGCCATTTTCAGGCCAAGTATTTTAGGTTAGGTTTAGCTGTCTACCTCTCCCAAGGTACCTATGGCAGGCTCCCAGTAGTGCTTACACCTAGGCATTAGTAAGTGGATCTTGATATTGTATTCAGCCCCCAATTATGGGACTTTAATTTTCTCATATTTGCTGGTAAGACAGTGGCCAAGACAGCAGCTCATACCAGCTTATCAGTTAGGTATGTATGCATTCAATTATAGTGGGGCCCAGCAGAGTGTTTAAGGCCAAATAGAAGAAATGTGATAAAGTTTATTCTAGTCCTTTATACACAATATTTTGCCCTTATAGCCAGAGCTTTCTTTCCACTATTCTATTATTCAATTCTATTTATAAGATTCTTTTCCATAAATATTAAGATAAAGCCCAGCTTCTCTAAGGAGCAATACCTGCATTGCCAAATTGTACATAATAAACTTTCAGTCTCAATTATAAAAACTTTTCAATTTTTAATGCAAATGCTCCCAATTTTTTCCACATTCCGCACAACGTACAAGGCTATAGAGCCATGCCAATTTCCAAGAAAAGCCCAGGTGATGGAAAGAATATGTAATGTAATGTGGGGTGGGGTGGGTAAGAAGGGGATGGTGGTGGATAGAGTGGGGTGGTACATCTTAACTCAAAGGGAACCCAATAGGAGGTAGTAGGAGATAATAGGATTTATTATGATCAACACTGGTGTTGACAAGACAAGACAAGGAGAAAAGAGACTGTGACATTCCGTTAGCTAACGGATTCCAACCCCCCCACCTCCGCTTTGCTCCTACGCCCTCCCTCGCCTCTCGCCTCTCGCCTCTCTCATGAGCAGAACTCATGTTTTTGGATAGATCAGATGCTAATGTATTTGTAGATACCAATTCTGACCCCTGTGCTGCAGTTGAGGC